>SNQJ01S0074619.1:37300-52660 GCA_010110895.2 Picea sitchensis | reverse complement strand
AGTAATTCACAATTGATATCTAAATATAATAAAGGAAGTCCTAACAAAGTAACTCTACATAGTTTTCATGAATTTATAGATTCAATAGAGAAAAGTTTGCATGAATCTATAAAATCAATAAAAAAGCGTAGATAATATTCATTGAGATGGACAATAAACTATTAGGGTTTCACACTGAATTACACAAAATGGAGGCTAGATTACAAGAAATAGAAAAAAACTACCAAGAACAAAAAGGGTCCTCAAGGGGTTTATAGGTATTGGGGGGTATAAAAAGGGGTATCTAGTGAAAATAGGGGTTTCTTTTATTGCAAATATGTATTGGGAGGGGGGTTCAACAAAAGGATTTTGGGAGATATTTACCAATATCTAGTGAAATTAGGGGTATTATTTAATATCCCATTAATGAAGGCATTATGTCACAGGTTCACAGAATGAATACCTCGTGTTGGATATCAAACCTATCCAAGAGGAAATGAATAAGCTCATAGAGTTAGACCATAAGCCTAACAAAAAAGCCTTGAACCTCATATTTTTTGGTATAAAAGAATAGAAAGATGAGGACATGTTAGCTATAGTAAAGGAGGAATTAAAAAAAAATCACAAATTGAAACAATTAGCCTTATAGAAGCAAAAAGGTTGGGCAAACCAATTGAACATAAAGATAGGTTGATTCGGGTTATGGTAAGCTCTAATGCCCATAAATATGGTATACTTAGTAAAATTATGAGCTTAAAAGGGTCTGGAATATTTATAAATGAAGACCTCATTCTAGAAGATCAAGCTAAATTAAGGAAGGAGGTTCAAAATTTAAAGGAAGCCAGAAATGAAGGAAAATGAGCAATAATTAGGACCTGAAAAGTTAAGTTATTATTAGGGATAGAGACCAAAACGACAACAATAAATAACAATTTGGAGCACTCCAGGTCCTCTTTTTGAACTGTCGTGGTTTTTCATGGAGTAAAGGGTCTATACTAAAATGGATCTCAAGTGACATTGACATTATTCTCTTGGCTGAAACTCGGGAGCATGAAGAATGTAAGTTCCCTAATATCGAAGGATTTGTTTTGTGGTCCACATGGAATAAGGAGTCCTTCTGTAGAGGGATTGAAGGCATAGCATGTTACATAAAAACAATGGGCAAACCAATTGCACATAAAGATATGTTGATTCAGGTTATGATAAACTCTAATGTCCATAAATATGGCATACTTAGTCAAACTCTGAGCTTAAAAGGGTCTAGAATATTTATAAATGAAGACCTCATTCCAGAAGATCAAGCTAAATTAAGGAAGGAGGTTCAAAATGTAAAGGAAGCCAGAAAGGAAGGAAAATGAGCAATAATTAGGACCCAAAAAGTTATTATTAGGGATAGAGACCAAAACGACAACAATAAATATAAATTTGGAGCACTCCAGGTCCTCTTTTTGAACCGTCGTGGTTTTTCATGGAGTAAAGGGTCTATACTAAGATGGATCTCGAGTGACATTAACATTATTCTCTTGGTTCAAACTTGGGAGCATGAAGAATGTAAGGTCCCTAATATCGACGGATTTGTTTTGTGGTCCACATGGAATAAGGAGTCCTCCCATAGAGGGATTGAAGGCATAGCATGTTACATAAAAACAAACATCTCTCCTCACATCTGAATTCATAAGAAAGATCCTCTCAATCAATACATCTGGATGGAGATATATGATATTAACGCTAAGAAGATTTATATAGAAATATCTACTTTTTATATAAAAAACAATCTAGATAAGAATTGTTCCTACAAAATCTTAGAGCAATATATCTACAATATGAAAAATGAAGGTAGTATCCTCATGTTAGGAGACTTTAATGCTAGAAATGCAACCAATCAAGCTATTATTTTAAGCAATTAATCCAACTCTAATCATTTTTGGCTAGATGAGAACCTTGTCTTAGCTAACAATTACAAAATAAACTTTGAAGACCTGATTGAGAATTTGTTTGGTATTGAGTTAATCAAGCTCTGTAGTTCTCAAGATTTAATAATTTGCAATGGTATAAAGAAGTGGCCAAATTATAACAAGTTGACTTGTATCCATGGGTTGGGTAGCACTATTGTTGATTATATGTAATATCAAATATCCCCATATACAACCAAATAGTAAACTTTGATCTTTTAGATGACCACAAACCCGACTCTGATATAGACCTCTAACCCTAACTCTTAACTTTGGCATGCACAAAAGCTCTGTAGAGGAGCACACTAACAACCAAAGACACTTACTTTTTGACAAACAAAAATATGATTTCTTCTTAAAAGACTTATGCAATGCTTTAAAACTCATATCGTATCAGAACAATATTGAAGTTGACTATTTGAATTTTACAACAACCCTCTCCACTACAATTAACAATTTTTCTATTGAGGTACTACGTAAAAAGAAAAAAAACAGTAAAACTAACCCCTGGTACGATAATGAATGTGAAATTGCTAGAAAATATTTTAGGAATGATTTCAATGCATCTTTAAAATATGATAATATAAATAAATACAAAACCTTAATTAAAAAAAAAAAACGATTATATAAATAGAAAGCAAGAGAATTTTTTGCACGTATTTAAGATAGATCCTAAGAAATTCTAGAGGCAAATTCTAACTCGTAAAACTAAAGAAAGTAATAAGATTCCCTTGAAGGATTGGAATTTCTACCTTAAAAATCTGTATGAATCCCCTAACTTCATGGACAACATGCCAAACAGTTCTAGAAAGGATGAAGTGTTTTCTATAGAAGACATTAAGTTTGGGGTTAAGCGCCTCTCAAAAGGAAAAGATAAGGACATCAAAGGTTACCAAGATGAAATATTGAAAATTGGAGGACTTATCATCATCCCTCGTTGATCCAAAAAGAATCCATAGAAGGCTAAGAACGACTCAAAACTCGGAGAGGCAACCTAAGACACTCATGATGGCTTCAATAGATAGAGAAAGGGGAAAATAATCAAATTTCCCAAAACTCAGTGAAAATGGCATGATCGTGAAAAGCGCGTCGCAAGATTTCTAACGGCTCAAATAGCTCATCAAATGGAGTTACGGATCAAATGTTATAAGTGATCAAAGTTCAAGTCAAACTTGGTCAAAAAGTCAAAAGGTCAAGGTGACACATGGCACCAATGCAAGGGTGACACAGGGCATGTCCGTACAACTGATGTGGCAGAGTGTTGAGTTGGCATGGTATGATGTGGCAAGATCATACAAGTCTGATGGCAGACACATGGGCGGATTAAGTTGTGACAAGTGTCATTTTATTGGGCAAATGATATGGTGCCACGTGGCCCAGTCGTGGGCTACCATGTGGCACCCCTCCAGTGGTTGGCATGTGGTAAAATTATATGAATCCACAGGAGTTGAACTCCTGACCTCCTTAGCCCAAAGGACTTACAATTTCGCGCTAACCAATACACCACTATATAGTTCTTGTTTGTAATATGACAAGAATTTTATTTAAGTTTAAATGTTTCGTATGGGGAAAAGGAAAGGGGATAGGCCTTCAGCCAAGCCCTTGTTTCTATGAAAATCCATGCGACCATATATATACCACCAACATTCAAACTTTAACCACCTGCCATTTTAGTCGCACATTCCAACTCTCTGCTAGAAATAACATATTCCGCCAAATATAGTGGGTCGTCGTTTATCTACCAAACTGGTTGTAACCGTGTACTAAAAGGGGAGGCCCGTGGGATTCAACCCCGAGACCTCCACCTAACAAACAACCTTAAAATAGCTCCATCTACTAGCATACCAACCAACTCATTAATGCATAATTGCCCGGATTTTTATATAAAATGGGGTGTTCGCCAATGTTTGGGACGAAGGAGAACCAAGCGTGACCATATGGATTTCGACATAATTTTCTAGACATGGGCATGCATTTCGATATTTTCTCAGTCATTTATTGCAGAGGCAGTGGCACGAAAACCGAGGCAGGAGTGTCTCTTGGGCCTGAAAGTGCCAGACTCAGATCGAGGTGTGGAGACAATGATTTTTAGGTAAAACGACGCCATGAACGCAGTGGTGGTGTTAGTTTTCTGATCTGAGCAAATATTTTGTAGCTTAACTCTAGAATGAGGTATACTTATGTATTTTGCCCAATTCTTTTGTGGAGTTAATAAAAAGACCTACCCATTTGAGAGCAGGACCCAAAGACGTAGTCCACTAGGGACGAAATCCGTTATCAAGTTCTTTGTGTTCATATTGCATGATTATGTATCTTTCCTTTTGATTTTTTCCTTCTTTATGGTGTACTTTAGTTTATGTTCATTTAATACAATTCTTTAATAAGTCACCTGACGACAAGATCTTAGATCATGTTGGTATCAGAACAGTCGTCTGTGACTTGAATTGTTGAGTATGAATGCTTACTAGGGCCAAGCATAAGTAGGGTGAAGGAACTCTTAAGAATTTCAATCCCAAAGTTGGTTGTGCAGCCCGAAGGAAGAAGATGGCAAAAGAGGACAAGCCCGATGAATAGGAGAAAAACTTTCACATGGTATTTTATTGCATGTCAGAAATGGTCGAACGAATGTATGGAGATTACGAGAAGAGGATAAAGAAGAAAGGGAAGAAAAAGGAAGCACATGCAGATGATGATGCTTCGGTAAATCAAGGGGTTGGAGGAGATCCTCCTGAGCCTCCATCTTCGCCTTCAAGTTCTATTTCTTCTTCCTCTGAGCATTCTCATCACTTTCGACATTCTAACCATAAAGCCTCTTTTAAGAAACCATTATTAAAGCTGGATGTAAATTTTGTGTTACCTATGTTTAATGGAGATGTTAATCCTAAAAAACTAGATAATTGGATCCGACAGGTTGAAGTATATTGTCGTGTTAAGCATATTGACGAAGAGGAAGTTAAAGTGCAACTGGCTTCTCTTCAGTTGGAAGGCACCTCTCTCATATGGTCGGAGAGCAAGCTTCAAGACAAAAGTAAGTGCGATAATATTCTTTCCTCATAGTCAGAATTTAAAACAGATATAAGGAAGTAGTTCTATCCATTAGGGTATTTACATAAAGCAATGATGGAATTGAAAACTTTGAGACAGGGTAAAGGTCAAACTGTACAAAGTTTCACAGAAGAATTTAGGAAGAAATCTCTTGCATTGAACATTCCTTTGGATTCTTATGAAACTTTAATGAAGTATATTGGCGCACTTCACAATTATATTTGCCATACTTTTCTCTTGTTTAATCCCAGTAGTCTTGACGAAGTTTGTGTGCAAGCCACTCACCTTCAGAACAGGGGGAAACATGTTCATGAAGATCCCACGAAGAAACCTTCCAATTTCCCACACAAGACTTTCAAGAAGTTTAAAAGGAAGGACAAGAAGACCGCTACAATGACGAGAGAAGGAGGAAAATCATCTTGCACTCATTGCAAGAAGAACGGTCACGATGAAGAACACTCTTGGAAATTGCATCCAGAAAATAAACCAAAACAGTTCGGTGGAAAGGGGAAGACAAAGACCGTTGCTACAGTGCAACAAGATCTTGGTTCCAAATCAGGAGATGAAGGAAAGATCACAATGGCTGGAGTACAAGGTAAAGATTCACTTCATGCTAGTTCAAGTTCCAATGATGAATCTCATATTGATGAATGAAAGAGGAATGAGTTATTTCATATACGAGTTGTATCTAAACATACTAAGACAGATACATTATTTTATCTGGGTTCCCAAGTAAACTTAATATCTTAAGAACTTGTCAAGAAGATGGGTTTTGTAACGAAACCACATCCAAATCCTTATCCTCTTGGTTGGGTATGTGATAAATCAAAACTTAAAGTCACCAAACAATGTAGGGTCAAATTTACTATTGCTTCCAAGTTGATTGATGAAGTGGATTTGGATGTTGTACCACTTGATATATGTGGCATAGTGTTGGGAAGTCCTTATCTTTATGATAAAAGAGAAGTCTTCTTTCTTCATGAGAACAAATAACACATTACTAAAGGGGGAGTGGAATATATTGTTATAGCTCACAACATGAGGGTAAATACAACACTTGTTAGTGCAGGGAAAATGAAAAGACTCATAACCACTAATAAGAGATATGTACCCATGGTCATCAAAGAGAAAGATGTTAGGACATCCGACGGTTTCCAAGGATGTGATCCATCTCATAAACATGAATTAATTGATATTGTTTCTAAGTATGATGATATCTTTCAGGAACTAGGTGGATTACCTCCTAAGAGGGAAATCCAATATGAGATACATCTTCAACAAGATTCTCCTCTTCCTAATGTGGGCATGTACAGGATGTTAGTTGTGGAGATGAAAGAGATCAAGAAGTAGGTACATGGATTATTGGATCAAGGGGTCATCAAGCCCAGTTCATCTCCTTGTGGTTCTCCAATCGTGATGGTGCCAAAGAAATATGGCACATGGCGAATGTGTGTCGATTATCAGGCTTTAAGTAAAATTGCGGTGAAAAATCGATACCCTCTTCCTCATATAGATGATTTACTTGATCAGTTAAAGAATGTTGTTTGTTGGTCCTTCACCAAGTTTTGAGGATCATTGGTCATGTTTGACCTACTTTTGGGACTTTGACATGCTATCGAAGACGGAGCACAAGTCGAAGCAGAGATCGCGGGATCTCGGCCTCCTTTTAGGGATTTTTGGGTTTTGGGCTTATGTAACGGGTATGGGATGTCGGCCCATGGGTTTACCCATGTCTAGGCCCATTTTGTAATATATAAATAGAAATATAGGTGATGTAGGAAGTAGTTCAATCTATGTGATCAAAGGGGGCAAGTGTGAGAATGTGCTAAGTGCTAAGTGTTAGTTGTTAAATGCACGTGGTAATTGTAATTGCTTTGTGCATACTGTGTGAGACTTGCAAAGCTAAGTGCAAGTGATTGTAAGAGATTGTGGAAGGCTTTGTGTTGTAATTCAGGGAAGGAGGATCTAGCAAGGTGCGCAGATCTCCTGTCCTTTGCGGAGTAAGATATCCTGGCTCTGTGCATGTAGAATATTGACAGAAGATAATAAAGAAGAAGAGTTGGTGGATGTATCCCCAAGGTGGGGGTGAACCATGTATATCCTGCATTGTGGTTGATATGTGCTTTATGGTTGTTCTCTTGTCTATGTGGTTAAATGATTAGTGCGTTGATGTATGTTATATGAATCTGATATGGTAGCTTAGTGATGAATAATGTGAATAAATGCTAGATCTGACAAATGTTGGTATGCTTAGTGCTTCATTATATTAGATTTGTGTGAATACTGTGCTAACTTGTTGTTAGGGTTTAGTTGCGTTGTAACTAAGGCTGAATATTAACAAATTGTAACTACTAAGTGCTTGTTAAGGTGTTGTAATCACAGATCTGTGTCCCAGCTAAGGTTACAAACACTGGAGTCCTGCAACCACCCCTACCTCTACCTCGGGTGAGACTTCATCTTCTTTGCAGGTGTTTCCGAAAGGGTCGGTAGTTAGGGTTTTGTTGGCGTGTTGGTGTAGCTTTGAACCATGGGTCTGCCCCTGTGCCAACAAATGGTTCCGTTGTCGGGACGTGAAACTGTGATTGTTGGGAATCGAAGGAAAGAAAGAAAGCTATGTGCGTAGATCTATTGCCTTAGCGCACAGTATTCTACTTGACCTGTAAATCTCTGTGCTAAGAAGAGAGGTCAGATCCGAAGAAAAGAGGTAAGATATCGAAGCTTTGTGCTCTGATAAAGGTAAGAATAGTGAAAAGTTTTAGATCTGGAAGCTTTGTGCTCTGCTGAAAGTAAGATTAGTGGAAATTTTTGTTTCAAGAATATGGATTTAGGTATGTTTCATAAATGTTATCCTAGTCTGAAAACTAGGGCACAGTTAGATGAAAAAATGTTTGATATGAGTATATCTGATAGAAATAATGAAAGATGTGTTATTCCTATGCATAGAAAGAATGTTTGGACTAACAAATGGATGCAGGATCCTAGAAAGAATTGTTTGCAGGTTAGCTACTATGATCCTAGTGCACAATACAGGAAAGGTTGGGGATCATTTAAGAAAAAAAGAGGATTGACCCTTTGTTACAGTTGTAGAAGACCGGGACATATTGCTAAGGAATGCCCTGAAAGAAGACCTAGTTTTATTTGTTGTAAAGCTATGGACCATGAAGTTTTAGATTGCCCTAGAATGATTGCTAAGATTGACAGAATGAATATGAGACAAGAAAACCTCGAGAAAGGTCACGAAACTAAGACCATGGCAGAACCCTAGACAGAATCAGAGACTGTGCTACAGCAAATGAAAGAAACTCTAAATAATCACAAAGATATCAACTTATCAGAGATATTCAAAGAAAAAGAATGCATAGAAGCAAGAATAGGAGACTTCGACATAGACTTTGCTCTGGATGAGGAAACACGGGTAAACATCATGACAGAAAGAACTTGGGAAGCTTTAGGAAAGCTTGATATGACTCCTTCATTGGGAGGAATATGATTATTCAGGGGAAAGATGATAACCCTATGTGGAAGACTCACCCAAGTATCTATAAGTGCTCATGGAGCTTCGACAGAGGAAGATTTTGAGGTTGTTAGATTCATTAAGAACAACACTCAATTTACTATGTTATTAGGAAAAACCTGGATCGAGAAAGATCGAACCAGAAGAAAAGAAGAGGAGGCCCTAAAACAGAAAAAGAAGGAATTAAAAGATTTCATGACTAGGAAGATAGCATACTTGATTGCAGAAAAGGAGAACAGATCGAAGCTACTTAGAACCAGAAACTTGGATCACGAAGTTGAAAGAACACAAGAAGATTCACAGACGAGTAAAGCACCTACCACCGATAGAGAAGCAATATTACTCTCGGATCCTATGAAAGAATCCCAACAGTGCGAAGTTGCTATGCCAAAAGAAGACAAAAATCAAAATGGGAAAAGGAATACCAAGATGAAGATCACCGGGAAGAAGGCTAGAAAACTCAGTAAGAAGAGAGAAAAGATCAAAAAGTTACAGAAGGGCCCAGAGCGAACTTCGCGGAAGGAATATTTACAAAATTGGAACTTCGCTAGGATATCAAAACAACGCCCCATGGCACTTTTCCATGGCGAAGAGATATGACTGTTAGAAGCATTATAACCATTGGACTAGGGTTCCAAAGCGGTTAGAACAACAATTATGACCAGAAAGCTCGCCATCTGACCGTTGGGACCGCACCGCAACGAACAAAACTGCATTGATGGAAAGCTTCTTATCCGTTGGAGAGATATGTTACATCGTGTCTACTTAGTCCGTCGTCTATTGCACCGAGAACACTTTTTCGAATTGTATCAGAGCTAAAAAGAGAACCCATTGCTACTAGGATGTGCCTAGTAAGATCGACACTGATTCTATTGCTTTAAGCACTCATCCATCCACCAGAGTTTTCCGATCAAGAGCGTGCATGTCGGACGAGCTCAACACTGTGGCAAAGTTAGTTGCGGAAGTTTTAATTGATATGATGGCCGAGAGAGTGATGTCTACAGGAATTCAAGCTTCATCGATGCGAGGAGTGCAAGCCTCTTTGTCGATTTCTCGCGGATACAGACCATCCCGACCGGCAGCAGAGGAGAGAACCAAACACAGAGATGATCTAGCAAACGCAAAGTTAATCCCGACCATCTTACNGACAGTGTCTCGAGGGACTTTGATTACACCATGGTTACTGCATACCTTCCGAAGGGGATACATCTAGTCTGAATGCAACAAGATTAGATCGCGACGTTGAAGTTCAATGACTTCAACCTAGGTGACTACAAGAATTATAGCATGCTTTCTCCTTACAAGTATCTGACCAGGATGAAGGGGAAGAACTCGAAAATAATCCCCTAGCTGTGGACTATGAACCTCGCGCAGTCCACCCTCTTGAATGTGATGAAGATCCCACACTTTAGAAGGCACCAGGAGGTTAACGCCTATGTTAATATCCTGCTCTCATGTTACCATGCCAGCTACCTATGGCTAGATAGACACATTACAGTCGATCCAACGTTGATCCATAGGATCACCAGATTAAGCATGCAAGGACCTAACCTGTAAGACTTCTACCCAGGGAAGGCTTCCGACCGTGCCCTGGCACAGACAATTAAGGACACTTATGGCGATGTAGAAAAGGGAACGTGAGGCTACAAGGTAGCTTCCATCTAGAATGGCACAATGCACCTGGCCTGCGAGATGATCGCAGGGAAGATAGTGAGGAAGAACTGACCTACTCAAGTCACATGATCCATTGTTGACCTAGCTGGGAAATGTGTAGAAGGACTCCAGATGAACTGGGCTAAGTACTTGGTCAACCAACTGGAATTACACTTCTGTGAAGCTCAGGATCAGGGCTATGAGTTCCACTTTAGCTGGCTCATGATCCTCATCGCATTTACCATTTGGGAAATGCCGGAAGGTGCAGCGTTCCTGGACATTGAGTTATTCGAGCCGCTCGCTGCGAAGTTCACCATGCTTTAGTACTCGAGCGATATGGGAAAACAGTGGCAGTCGAACGCGATCTTTCATACCTATTATCTCCAACTGAAGAGGGCTATCGAAGTTGTCACTCGCATGACGTCGAACACCCTACATCGGTTCCGATCCCTCATGAAGTTCCACACAGATCGACACTTCATTTATATCACCGCGCGCAGACAAGCACAAAGAAGAGCTTCAATCTTACTATAAGCTCACATAAGAGGATATTGAAGAGATCACCAAGGATTGGTTTGCAAAACCCCTCATCTATGCATACCCCGTAGAAATGTCAGACCCTGAACTAATCGACAGCCCTGAGACCACTCATGAAGCAAAGGATCGTCTTGGACCTAGCAGAAGGAAGAAGACCGAAGAGGTCCAGAACTTGAGCAACACATCAGAAGGAACTGCTTCAGTATCGCCTAGACAAGGGGGTGATGACGAAGTAGAATAGACAAATGGCAAGGAGGACTAGCATAGGAAAGATGAAGTAACATTACCTAGGGACCTTGCTAATGAGCCTGATCCCTTGAAGAAAAGGAAGGTTTCTCCCATGAAACCCACTTCTTGAAAGAAATCTAGAGCCACCTTGACTAAGATGCAGACTGTGCTCATTGTGGATGACTTTGACTTTATCATCGCAGCTGTAGCAGATGCCTCGCAGGACATCTTGCAGAAACATGGAGCCAAGCAGGAGGATATGTACAATAGAATCGAGGTTGAACTCAGAGGGGTACAACAAGCCATTCAATCTAGCCACATAGTATCCACTATGCCCCCACCATTAGAAGCACCTGAGTTGGGAGATGAGCCTGCCCAACTTCGCAGATTAGCTGATGTGATCGAAGCTCCCCTTCATCACTCACAGGAAGAAAACGAATAGGCCACAGAGGCCCTAAAGCAAGTACAAAAAGTAGTCATAGAGAAATGTATTGTTGCACAGCAAGAGAAGGCTCCCCTCCAAACTAAGTTTGAAGAAGAGAAAGCGCAGATCCAGCGAGAGAAAGAGCAGTTACTTGCAGAGAAGGTGGGAATAAAAGAAGCAATCATCAGAGCACTTCACTCTGTGACAGGCTTAGAGAAAAAAGAGGAAGACCCAGTGGAACACCAAGTAGAGCATCTTGCAGAAGCTATCCAAAAGCTTCAACAGAGAATCACAGACCTCGATCTATGAACAGTTCCAAGTACACCGCAGGACGACGAGATCAAAGAGAAGCCACTGCCCATAGCACAATCAAGAGGATTAGAGCATTCGCTCTGGAATGAAAACAACTAAGTGCTTGCAGCGCACAGAATTATGAGAGACTCACTGAAGATACTGAGCTGAAGGTATTGGAGTCTCAGCTCCAGGAGGCAAAGCAGCAAACAACAACAATACAAGCGCAGTTGAAGCTCCTGTCAATAGTTGAAAGGATGAAGCGATCCGAAGAGCAATGCATTGCTCAACAATAGGTCCACACCATTCAGATCAAAGTCATGGAAGTGACTCAAAGGATCCAACTAGTCCAGGACGAAGCTTGCCAATTGTTTGAGGAGATTGAAGGTCGAGGCGCAGAGTTGGAACAAGTAGTCGTTGCAGTCAAACATCGTTTAGAGGGACCTGTCAACGAAGAAGTCATCCAATATTTCACCGAGCAGGAGGCCCTGGCGCAGCAATAGGTTGAAGCATCTTGAGCCAAGCTCGAGGCTTTTGAAGCACAACTACCTAGACCAGAGTGACTCGGGATGAGTCACATGTGAGTGTTGGGGGCCTATTGTCCCTTTACCAAGTTTTGAGGATCATTGGTCATGTTCGACCTACTTTTGGGACTTTGACAGGCTATCGAAGACATAGCGCAAGTCGAAGCAGAGATCGTGGGATCTCAGCCCCCCTTTAGGGATTTCTGGGTTTTGGGCTTATGTAACGGGTATGAGATGTCGGACCATGGGTTTGCCAATGTCTAGGCCCATTTTGTAATGTATAAATAGAAAGCTAGGCAATGTAGGAAGTAGTTCGATCTATGTGATCAAAGGGGGCAAGTGTGAGAATGTGCTAAGTGCTAAGTGTTAGTTGCTAAGTGCAAGTGGTAATTGTAACTACTTTGTGCATACTATGTGAGACTTGTAGAGATAAGTGCAAGTGGTAATTGTAACTGCTTTGTGCATACTATGTGAGACTTGTAGAGATAAGTGCAAGTGATTGTAAGAGATTGTGGAAGGTTTTGTGTTGTAATTAGGGAAGGAGGATCTAGTGAGGTGTGCAGATATCCTGTCCTCTGCAGAGTAATATATCCTGGCTCTGTGCATGTAGAAGATTGACATAAGATAATAAAGAAGAAGAGTTGGTGGATGTAGCCCCAGAGTGGGGGTGAACCATATATATCTTGCATTGTGGTTGCTATGTGCTTTATGGTTGTTCTCTTGTCTATGTGGTTAAATGCTTAGTGCACTAATGTATGTTAGATGAATCTGATATGGTAGCTTAGTGTTGAATAATGTGAATAAATGCTAGATCTAACCTATGTTGGTATGCTTAGTGTTTGATTATATTGGATCTGTGTGAATATTGCGCTAACCTGTTGTTAGGGTTTAGTTGCACTGTAACTAAGGATGAATATTAACGAACTGTATCTGCTAAGTGCTTGTTAAGGTGTTGTAATCACAAATCTGTGTCCCAGCTAAGGTTGTAGACACTGGAGTCCTGCAACCACCCTTGCCTCTACCTCGGGTGAGACTTCATCTTCTTTGCAGGTTTTTTCGAAATGGTCGGTAGTTAGGGTTTTGTTGGTGCAATGTTTTAGCATTGAACCCTGGGTATGCCCCTGTGCCAACATTTTTTATTTCACTAAGTTGTATTTGCGCAGTGGATATCATCAAATCACGGTTGCAGAACACGATACATGGAAAAATGCCTTTAAAACCAAACATGGAGTGTTTGAGTGGTTAGTTATGTCGTTTGGACTTTGTAATGCTCCGACGACTTTCATGTGTGTGTTGAATGATATGAAGCCATACCTTGTGCGCGTCCATACAGATTTCAACACATTTTTCGAGACAGGGTCATGCATTTTGAGATTTTCTCAGTCATTTATTGCAGAGGCTGTGGCACATAAACTGAGGCAAGGGTGTCTCTTGGGCTTGAAATTTTCAGACTCAGATCGAGGTGTAGAGACAATCATTTTTAGGTAAAACGACATCATGAATGCAATGGTGGTGTTAGTTTTTTGATCTGATCAAAGATTTTTTAGCTTAACTCCATAATGAGGTATACTTATGTATTTTGCCCAATTCTTTTGTGGAGCTAATAAAAAGACCTACACATTTGAGAGCAGGACCTTGAGACATAGTCGACTAGGGACGAACTCCATTATCAAGTTCTTTGTGTTCATATTGCATGATTATGTCTCTTTCCTTTTGATCTTTTCCTTATTTATGGTGTACTTTAGTTTATGCTCATTTAATACGATTCTTTAATAAGTCACCTGATGAAAAGATCCTAGATCACTCATATACATAAGCTCTTCAATTTAGTTATCCAACAAGGCTTCCCAAAACCTTGGACTCAAAGCCTCATTGTACCTATTTTTAAAAGTGGGGATAAAATCAATCCCTCTAATTATAGGACCATTATGATTATCTCCATTTTAGCTAAGCTATATGGAAGTATTTTTGAAAAAAGGATCGGCACATGGCTAGAAATCCATGGAAAAAGAGCTAGATGCCAAGCTGGTTTTAGAGGCTACCATTCCATTATGGACCACCTTGTTACATTTAGGATCATTGCAGAGGAGTGTTGCAATGATAAAATCGATCTCCTTTGTTGTTTCATTGATTTTAGAAAAGCTTTTGACAATGTTCCCAAGACTAACCTCTAGAATAGGTTAGAAGAGATGAAAGTCTATTTCAAGTTAAGAGCTACTGTAGCAAGGCTATATGATAAAGTTATTTCCAAGTTTAGGAACACTAATGGTTGGTTGGAAGAAATTCACTGTAATATAGGAGTCAAGAAAGGTTGTCCCCTATCCCCTACCCTTTTTGGCATCTATATTGATAAGTTGGAAGATTGTTTGGAGGATGCAGGTTGTGTTGGACAGATTATCGCTAGTATAATCATCATCCTCCTTCTCTATGTTGATGATATTGTTCTTATGGAAAAGAGTCCCTATGACCTAGGTAAGCAACTAACAACCCTCAAGGAATTTTGCACTAGCATGGGCATGACTATGAGCATTGACAAAACAAAGGTTATGATAATTAAATCCAAAAGGATCACCTACAATACTTTTGTTTATGACAACAATAGCTTGGAGAAAGTGCCTTCATACAAGTATCTTGGAATCGATATCCACCACAAGATCAATTGGAACTATAACATTGGAAAAATGATAAATGGAGGGAGGAAATCTTATTATGGGCTCGAAAACAATTGTAAAATAGTAGACCTTTGTCTTTGGGATAAAAATAAACTCCTCTTTCACAGTCTCGTCACTCCAGTTATCTTATATGGATGTGAAGTTTGGGGTTGCAGTATGTTGGAAGTACTAAAACAACTGAGAGGGGGGGTGAATCAGTTGTATGTGAGCTTAAACAATTTTAAGTCTGTTAAAACATTATTAATCTTTCTCCATGTGGTCATCAACAATATAGCATATGGACAGTAAAAGTAAAGACCATCAATCACACATAAAATACACATAGAGACAAATTTTTCACGAGGAAACCCATAAAGGGAGAAAACCTCTTCTTCTTCGAAATTATAGGCATTATTTTCCAGTTCTGTACATCATTTACAATTGAGCACCAACTCAATGTGAGGCTGCTACCTCTGTTTTACAAGATGCAACTTGTTTGAGAGCTCCAACTCTCTGGTTTCTCTAGCACCCACTAGAAGGAAGCACCAACTCCCTGAATATT
>SNQJ01S0074619.1:13651-37290 GCA_010110895.2 Picea sitchensis | reverse complement strand
GACAAGATTATGTTACCTGTTCACCGAATTTGCCAACACGGTATATCTAGAGATTCCTTGAGAAAGATAGAACAAATCCAAAAGAATATGATAACTTGTAATCTCAAAATTAAGGGCAATACACCCTATCCTCATGGGGTCTTCACTCAATGAACCTATGGCATAACACCTGTGTTTGTGGGATATTAAATAATACCCCTAATTTCAGTAGATATTGATAAATACTTCCAAAAATCCTTTTGTTGAAGTCCCCTCCCAATACATATTTCCAATAAAAGAAACCCTTATTTTCACTAGATATCCCTTTTTATACCCCTAATACCTATAAACCCCCTGATACCCATATCCCCCCCCCCAATACGTACAATATATTGACTCTATTTTTTTATAATTTAAAAACCCCCTTTATGAATGAACGTGATAAGATATTCGTCAACAAGGTGAAGCCCCTGTGCCTATCCTATCCTCCTCATATAAGAAAGACTTCCCCCCATTAAGAGAATTGGTATGATTAGATACCTAACGTACAAGAACAAGACAAACAACATGAATGAAAAGAGACTCCCCAAAATTGCTTCAAACTCTAGCCAAAACCACCAGCAGTTCAAGCGGGGATGGCATAAATATGCCACATCTTGGCTAAATCATTGGGGCATACAAGAAGAAGCCATCATGTAGAATATCGATAATATTACAAATATTATCATGTCTAAATTGAAGGAGAATATGTGGTGTGATAAAGAATTAGTGAATAAAATGAAATTAAGATACTACAAGTAGACGGTCAACCCTAGTTTACAAGATCAAAATTACCTCTCAGTTTTGAAATGTGCAAAGAAGAAAATCAACATTGCTAAAATAAGAACAAACTCTCACGAGCTACATAGTGAAATTGGGCATTGGACAACTCCCAAAACACCATGAGATGAGAGAATTTGTCACCTTTGTGACACTATGCGGGTAGAAGATGAAAACAAATTCCTCTTGGATTGCCTTGCCTATACTCATATTCGATCCCGATTTAAAAATATTTGCCACATTACGGACCTTCCTAACCTCTTAAGTCATCAAAACTATGGTGATCTTGGAACACTTCTCTCGATGCTTTTTGAGCACAAAAATACAATTTTAAAGAAATTGAAGTAATCTCTTACCTTCTTAAGGTCTGATAGACCAATTGGTCTCAATGGACGTTAATCATCATCATAATCATCAATACATATAATACGATATTTTTTTAGTAAAAGTAATAATAATTTAATTTTAAAATTATAATACACAAATTAAACTCTTACTTTGATGTGATATACCATAAATTCTGCATGGAGTAAATTCTTAGACATATTGATTACATCTATTCTTAAAATTAATGTCAAACTTTAAATTATCTTGGCTTTTCACTGCAAGTAAAATGAATTTTGAAAGGATTTATGTCTTCCTTTGTTATTATACTTATGATGATTATACTTACGGCAAGGTATGGTATATTGTATTCATTCAATTTGTGTTCATAGTCTATAATTTTGGGCGTTTATTAAAAAAAATCAAATTTTTATATTAGTTAAATCATTTTTTTAAATATTAAAATGTATTTGTTTTTCTTGCCATAACTGAATAACTTTATCTTTTTTTTGGAGTTAGCAACGAATTTATCTCTGCATCCATTACTCTAGTAGATTAATGTTTACTTCTTTTTCATTTTCTATGCTGAAATTTGTTTACAACCTCTAAATAATATATCATAACATCTAATTAATACAGTATGACAATAGAAATGGGTAATCATTGCAGTGGATATATTGATATTGCATGTACTGTATGTCTTCTTGTTTTTATTTAGATATAGAAGGACGTTGCACCTCCACCTAGATACTTCTCCTTGTGCCACAACACTCCACCTGGATGCTTCTCCCTATTCCACAACTTCCATAGGGACTTAGCTGCTAGCTTTGTTCCATGCGTCACTTCTCCGTAAATTACATCTTGAATGGGCTTTGTAACTCGTTATTTCTTTGGATTTGGAAGGATAATACCTCTAATAATGGATCTGCGGGAACATACCCTAATAGTAACATGGATGGAAAAATAGTGAGCTATGCCTCCTAGACGAGAACTACACATGGTGGATCAACTGGTCCACTTGCTTGATCTACATCTATTTTCAAAATTGTAGCGTCTATTGAAAAAACAACATCTAGATTCACGTCTACTACCTTCTCTCTTGCAATTGGATCTTACTAGATCTGCTAACTCCAACCAAGGACATGAGGATATTAGGTTTGAAAGCCCCACTCACATCTCTCAAAGAAACCCTAGTTGGTCCTCTAGTATGCATTGTTTCTGTATTTCCTATAAAAGGAAAAATAGTTGATACACACACATAACCAATTTTAGCATCTAAGTTCTATGTAAATTGTGTTCATTTCCACATACAAGAGGCATGTTGAAGTAATAACTGATATGTTTAAAGCAAATGGTAAATACATAGAATTGAAGAGCCATTCCTTCCTGGAGAGGTTAGAAAGCATCTTTGAAATTGATGGACAAAGTGTAAATTTCTAAACATGTTTTCATATGAAACTAACACAAAGATAAATTCCATAATGATGCCTTAACATGACTAATGAGACCATTTTCAATCTATTCAAGTAATTTAAAACACTTTGCTTTGCCCACATTGTATCTAGTTCCAACTCCTTAACAATGGCTAGAGAAATCTACAGTCTTTTTTATAATCATCTCTATGTGATGCAGATAATTTTGACTAATGTATGTTGATGTTATTTTAGATACAAATTTGTTCATTTCGTTTCTATTATAGGTAATGTAATCGTGTAATTTGTACTTGTCCAAATCCCAAGACAAGTAGGGGAAATTGGTGTAACTACGGGATAACCTATCACTGTCACCTCAATAGGAAATCCCCACATTCTAGGGATAGATAAGGTTTATCCCAAGGGAGTCATCCTCGGTAACCTAAAGGGTTGGAAAGCTAAGGTTATGGTCAAGTTTACCCCCGCCCCCCACTGGTTACCAAAATCACAGGGTCTACGTTTAAGAGATTGAGGCAAAAAGAGTAACTTGTGTACCTACCATGAACAAGAACAATATAGCATATATATAGCAATTCCAAGTACCAAAATGATAGTAAAGCCTCAAAAGATGACAAACAAATGTAAATATAAGCTAGCTGATATAAAATTGCAGCAATATAAAAGTTTACAACAACAAATAGTATTTTTTAACAACTTCAAGAAATATACTTAAGAAATGCTTGAAAACACAATGAAAACTTAGCAATTACTAGATAGATTAATTAGCAATGGTTACAAGCAAATTCTAGTAATCTTAGCTAGAAGTTAGAGTTAGCTATGCAACAAATTAGTAGTAGTTTTTTGCAATAGCAGCCACAAAATTAGTAGTTCAAGATAAAGTAGGGTTAGAATTAGTTAGTAAAAGCTTCAAACATGAGAGTGTAAAAGTTGTTTGATCAATCCTTCAACAAGAGAAATGTAGAAACTAGTGCCTTTAGGGCTTATGGAGTCAAATATAGGAGCACAATAACTTTGAGAAATCAAATGATAATACATTTCAAAGGACAAAAGAGATGAATGCTAAAGTTGTTGGTACTACAAGGCCTCAAGTATTCAAGTCTTGAACACAAATTCAGCTAGACCATAAGCACTTTTAGGCCATAACAAATCTCTCTTTCCTTAGACTCTTGAAATATATTTATGCAATTAGCAACTAGAATAATGCTTCTAAAGCGATAACACTTTAGGGATTTAGAAGCTTACCCTAGGAAAGATTCCTTTGACAATTTGGATGAGTGGAAAGAACTAGAGAAAGGAAGAAACACCGTATGTTCCTCTCCTAGGGTTTAAGAGCAAGTAATTTCATAATCTTAAATATGAAGAAGTAAAATACACCATAACCATTCAAAGCATGAAAATAAATTGCAGATTTTACTTACATCACCAAGAATAATCAAGCAATAAACACCTAGTTGCAGAAATTTCCACCGCAAATCATCAAAAAGATATCCCAAGAAAGTCTCCAAGAGGTGCACACTAGTATTTTAGCCAAGTAATCCCATAAAGGGCGAAAATTTCAGATCCAAAGTCATCTTGTGAGGAAAAGTTATGATATACAAATGAATTAGGCTAGCCATGTTTATATCAGAAATCCTAGCCTTATTAATCAAAAGTTGTCTTTGTTCACTAAACTGAGCCTACTTCTTAATTTTCCCATTTAGATTAAAATAAATTCAATTTTTTTACAAAGAATAACCCTAAAAAGGGTGACGACATCCCTTCTAGGGTGATTTGAGGCTCTAAGAAGGTGACATTGAGGTTGCTTAGTGAAATGTTGGGCCTCCAAAGGCCCATAACCATGCCACATGTGCCAAAAAGTTGTTCCATAACCTCCTTTCATATGATCAAACCCTATCCTTCTTCATGGTGACGTAATAGGCTGGATGAGTGATGTCCAAGCCTCCAAAGGCTAGCTTCCAAGTGGGAGAAGGTCAGATCCCTCCATCTAGTCCTTTTAGAGTGCCTCCAAAGGCAACGACCTCCTGTGCAATGGTGATCACCAGCCTACCCCATATGTGGGGTCTCTACATCCATCATTGGGCTCCAAATCCCTCATGAAGGTCCGAACAATTCATCTCCTTGTGAATACATGTCCATCGAGAAAGGTCATGGAAAGACAAACAGATGTACCCTCCGAGGGTCCATAAGTCACAAGAATCATGCTAAGTAAGCCACCTCTCATAATCAAACCACCTGAACATGTGCATCAAACCCCCCTTTTCAAACTAAACAAATGCTCAAAGACCTTATACAATTTGTCAAATTTAGGTGTGGGAGGGGTGTCAAGGCATCCTATTGGGCTAGTCAATCCTCAAGTCAAGGGTGTTTCCCAAAGGAAACACATCTAAGCCATGTATGAGTGTGAGGTGGAGTGGGGTAAATATTTTGGGCATGGGGTTCATAACATACAAGGGTTTGTATTTTCTCATTTATGGGTTCCTTTGTAGAGGGTGTGTTGAACATTCATCTGTGATGCAACTTTTTCCAAGCCCATTTCTTTTTCCATTAAGTTATTTGTAAATTTCCAAGTTGAAGACAATGTGTGGGATTTCTACCTAAGCATGAAAATCATTTCCCACGCATTAATCTACCTTGGCCATCATGTTTTTTCGGGTTGAAGTCAATAAGGGGCACTAAAAGGAAATGAATAGCCCACAAACACTCTACCTTGGTTAGCATGAATATCAATTTGCGTTTATTTATTTTGCGGGTCCCTTATTTTTCTTGCGAGAAGAATTTCATTGTTCTTGGGATCCCTAGGCGAGCATCTATAAGGTTTGTGATTGGATTTTATATTTTTCTAGCTTCATTTCCCTCTAGGCCTTCATCATCCATCCCCTTCTTCCCATGAAATGAGGTACAATCCCTTCTTGGGCTAGTACACCCAAAAATCCCAAAAGATGAGGAAACAAAATGGAAAGAGCATGGAAGGTGATAAGTATGATCGAGAATGGATGATGACTCTTCAAGGAACCCCCAGTAGCACTCTATCCCCAAGGGTGACCAACTTACTAGGACTAAATGACACCCACCAGGGTTAAATAAGGAAAACAGTATAATTTCCAAGCAAACGTTCTATAATCAAGAAAGTGTAGAAATTTAATGACAAAATTAGCACAAATAATTATGTCATACACTTAGCAACCTAAAGATTTATGTCTTACATGAACATCTGAGATGAACCCACATTCAAATAAATATCATAAGTAGAAACACACATTACGAAGTACATTTGCACCAAAAAATAACATTGAACAACAATCACAAATCCATGTAAACACCCATAAATTTTGGCAACCAGTTAGGGAAAACCCCAATGTGGGGAAACCCAATGAGAGATTTTATGCAACTTCAGGAAAGTACATATCAACAACAGAAATACATTTTCCAGCAATAGAAATTCACTTACAACACCCAACAGTCCCACAAAAATCTTCCTAGAAAAGTGTGCCAAAAAATCCATATTGTTGTGCGACCCACTCCAAACTAGCCCTCGAAAACAACTTAAAAAATGTTGTTGTACGATCTCTTATGTACGACTGTCCTCCAACAACAAATACTTTCCTTCCCTCACTTTCCTTCCTCAAGCTCTCTCGGAAATCTCTCTCAAAAGGTGTCTTGCACACTACCCTAGATTCACTCTTTTAACCTGAAAATGACTTTTCACATCTAAATGTCTTTTCACCTTCCCCATCCCTAGATCTAATGGCCAAGACCTAATCTTGCATTTACAAGATCAAGGGACATGATTCATTCCCTCCAAAATAAATCACTTAAAATATTAAAGTACAATTTCACTTTATAACATAAGTGCACTTTCTGAAATAAAGTCACTTTAATATTATAAGGTTACTTTAGAAAGAGTCACTTTAATATTATAAGGTTACTTTATAAAAAGTCACTTTAATAAAAGAGCCACTTTATTCCAACTTTATAAAATCTTATTACAAAGTCAAGTGCCTAGTCGTGTAAATACAAGGTCACTTCCGCATACAAGACAAAACATGTGGAGTACCTCCCTAGCTATAAAAGCTAACACTCCCTCTTAACGAGGGATGTACTCGCTGCCATCACCATCATCTGGTCCCATCACACTATTCGCAGTAGGATATCCCTATGAACCTGGAGCCAACCTCAACACCTACAAAGAACTCGAATCCGAAGACACCCTCCTGATA
Organism: Picea sitchensis; assembly: GCA_010110895.2. NCBI lineage: Eukaryota > Viridiplantae > Streptophyta > Pinopsida > Pinales > Pinaceae > Picea > Picea sitchensis. The sequence goes on along the minus strand of SNQJ01S0074619.1, from coordinate 30,518 downwards.
GCTACCCTGAACCCTGAGCTCCTCGGAGAGTCCATCCTCCCACTCTGAGCTTTTTTCCACTCACACCAACTGAGCCTCCTATCAATGCTCTGAAGAGACTCTCTCTCTTCCCTCAGAATGCAATACTGAACCCTTGGTACCATGCCAGTCTTAGGAGCCTCATGCTCCTCATTCGACTCTAAATCATAACATGTAGGTTGTCCTCACATCATGTACAACATATCCATCCAATCATCAATCACTTGTGGTTCGACTGGATCCACTCCCTCTCTGTAGATAAATACATGTCCCATCTCGAACAATGTAGAATATCCAGCGTCTTCCAAGGTTGAGACCAAGAGCAGGTTAACCCTCAACTCCTGAACAAACAAAACTCCATCAACCTTCAGGAGTCCTCTTGATCCAAAAATGAAGGTATTACTGATAAATTGCAAGTTAGTTTAATATACTTTTTGCATCGGATCGTTAAGAATGCGAAATACATAAACTTATTATCTTGTTTGTGGAATATCAAATGTGACTTTTACTTGATGCTTATTAATGAATAAAGAGATCAGCCATTAATATCCATGCTGCAAATTAAGAGAATGGGACAACAAAACAGAAAGAGAAATAGAGACAAGAGGTTGATAACGGAGTTCACAAATCGTTGGCTACGTCTCTGGGCCCGCTTCTAAGTGGAGGACCTCTTTATTTCTCTTTAAAATGCTCAAATTTCTCTTACAATTGCTCTTTGTTGTTACATAACATGCTTTAGATCTGCTGTGCAAGACCTCCTTGCTTAGATTCAAGCATGCTCCATCAAATTCCTCTCAAAAACATGGCAAAAACGCCCCTCAAAACATGAGAAAAGGTCAAAATTTACAAACTGCCCCTTCAAAACCCTGCATCAAAAAGTCCCCTCAAGGCTTCAAAAAGCCTTGTTTTTATAGTTTTCAGGCTCATATGAGGAAGTTCAACTTTCCCTAAAGATCTGGCCTCTTTCTGGGATCAAATCCCCCTCCAAATGGCCAAAATATGCTAAAAAAACCACTTTTTGGTCATAAAATCAGGCTAAAATCAACACTGTATAGTTAAAAACCCACTTTTAATTAAAATACACAGTGTAGCCCCCTTGGGCTATGTGCGCACCCACTATAACTGGTCATACAAAGTACATATGGCCAAGCGCTAGCCCAAAGTGCTAAGTGCTGGTCCATTCTCTGCACTAGCTCCTGGTTTTGGGCGCTCTGCATAGATCCTCGGCCTAAAATAAACCACACCCTAAGGGATAGGCCCCCAAACTGGGCTTGTGGTTATATGGATACACCAAGGTTCAATGGATAGGCCCTATCCAAACTCCTGCGTGCAAGTGGAGCGCCTACATCGTGTGTTGTGGTCGCATGGGTGGATAAGTCCATGCATTGGGGCTTAGCCCCAGCCCCCTCCGCACCACATAACAATATATTGCAAATTTAAATAAATTTAAATGTGTTACATTTAACAAGAAACATTTATGGCTCGTTGGTGTTTGGTCATTCCTCTAGTCATTTCTTGGTAGTTGGTCGTGGGTTCAAAACCCACGGACCCCCAAATACATTTTTGGAACCCATCACTTCGACCGTAGACTTGGTGCCACGTGGCTGCCCATGCTTGGGCCACGTGGCACCACCACATTTGCCTGAATATTGACAAATGTCACTATGCCATTGGTCCAAGTCTCCACCATCTGCCCAGTCACATGTCATCACTTTTCTTTGCACATTAGCCTCATGAGATAGCGTTGGTGATGTCATGCTGACGTCAACATTGACTTTTTTTTCCAGTCCTTCGACTTTTTACATATTTGAGAAAATGGTCAGAGTGTGATAACTCTCACATACATCGTCCATTTGAGAAAGTAAATATATGTTCGGAATCAGAGCGACGATCCGGTCGCAATGGAATTGGTTTCATGCAATTCTGAGAACTTTGATTTTTGAGCATTTTTTGAGCCTGTGGAGCCTCCTGGATCATTCCTCCCCACTTTGGAAGATTTTGGACCACCAAAAGTTTGATTTTACTCAGGTAAGAAGTAAGGGTACTGCCTCCCCACTTGTCCAATATTGTCCATCCTTTCTGCTTGGACAATAATCACCTGACTAATCACAACAAACATGAAAACCGAGATAGCATTGTTTATCAAAGTAATCATCCCATCAATTGCACAATCATCTACATTCTTTGTTGTAGTTAGTAGCCATACACCACTGAATAACAACAAACTAAACAACAATACTGAATATGCGAATGAAAATGAAAAAACATGCTTCTCCTTTTGAATAGGAACAGTAATCAAATTATGCAGTTGAACCTCATGCTGTACCTCTGGTGACACTTCATGACTGTTAGAATCATACTGAACCATCTCATGTTTAGCATCACTAATTTCCTGTTTGGTTACAGACATAAGTGTTAAGCTTTTTCTTGCCTTTACCATTCTTTTTAACTACCCTGTAGTTGCAAACAAATCTATTTTTAAAAGAGAGAGGTAACCAACTTGAATTGCATCTGGGCATCACTTCCCTTACTCTCCCCATCATATATGTAGTTTATATATAATATAAACTACATATTATATATAATTTATATTATATATAAACTATATTTAATATGATAATTTATATATAGTTTATATTATATATAAACTATATATAGTTTTTAGTTCCACAAACAAGTTAGTTATCAACTTGCAAACAAATCTATTTTTAAAAAGGATTAAAAAGGAGAGGTACCCAACTTGGGTTGCATAGAATATATGAGTAATACTTTCTATGAGGATTTGTTATTTAGTTTATTGAACCTATTAGTGATCTTTATTGTCTTCAAAAGTTGATCATCTTCATGACTCACGTTCTTAAAAGGTGGAGTAAGAAGCTAAGTAGAAGAACATGTAGGTGTGGTCATCCTTATATATGTGGTTGTTGTTATTTAGTTTCCTGAACCTATTTGTGATCTTTATTGTCTTCAAAAGTTGATCATCTTCATGACTCAAGTTCTTAAAAGGTGGAGTAAGAAGCTAAGTAGAAGAACATGTAGGTGTGGTCATCCTTATATATGTGGTTGTTGATTACTTGACTTCTATATGTTGTCATGTTATGATTCAATGTTGATCTATAATGTATTTGAATTTATTAGACATCTTATATATCAGTTCTCTTTTCACATTTATGCATGTCAATTCTCTTTTCTTATTTATGTGAAAATGCATTTATTTAATGTTGGTGATGCATTAAATATTTTAAAAAAATGAAAAAAAAAATATTTTTATATTTTTTTAATTTTGCAGTAGTTTTTCTACATTTTGAAATATTTTCCCTAATAATGTTGTATGTTGTCAACAACATTGATATGAACAATAACTAAGTCAAAGAGTGCTAATTCTTGGATTGAAAACACGTCATGATTTTAGTCATAAGAGAGTTCTTATCATTCATACAAGTTCTGTTACTGTATGAGTTCAAAGGTACGAATTGTTTCATGGGTGTGTCTAAACATGTACAAGTCAATATTCCATGTTTCATGAAGGGTATGTCTAAACAGTTACAAGTCAACTCTTTAGTGTCTAAACAACAAGTCAATATTCCATGTTTCATGAAGGGTGTGTCTAAACAATTACAAGTCAATATTCCACAGTATGTTAATTCTTGTCAAACTAAAAATTGTTTAGTGTCTAAATATGTATAAGTCAATATTCCATGTTTCATGAAGGGTGTGTCTAAACAGTTACAAGTCAATATTCCAAGTATGTTAATTCTTGCCAAACTAAAAACGGTTTAGTGTCTAAACATGTACAAGTCAATATTCCAGAAACTAAAAACGGTTTAGTGTCTAAACATGTACAAGTCAATATTCCATGTTTCATGAAGGGTGTGTCTAAACAGTTACAAGTCAACTCTTTAATGTCTAAACAACAAGTCAATATTTCATGTTTCATGAAGGGTGTGTCTACACAGTTACAAGTCAATATTCCAGAGTATGTTAATTCTTGCCAAACTAAAAATGGTTTAGTGTCTAAACATGTACAAGTCAATATTCCATGTTTCATGAAGGGTGTGTCTAAACAATTACAAGTCAATATTATTCCAGAGTATGTTAATTCTTGCCAAACTAAAAACGGTTTATTTCTAGTTGACATGGTATTAGAGTGATTTGACCAACCATAGTGAAGAGGACTTTGGTTTGCCAAGTCAAGTGTTCTCCATTCGATAATGGCTACAAGGCTTTTCCCTGTGGGAATCCATTAAAATTCCAACCAAGGCCGAGTAGTGGTTAGTACCATCACTAAGGCTGCAAGGTTCAGTGTTTTGGGGTGAGGATTTTGTTATAAAGTATTAGAAAATTCATTAATCAAATAAAAGTGTTTTAGGCAACCTAACCTAAACCAAATAGCATACGGTTAAACGACAGACTTCTACCTTGAATCTCTTCGTACACCCTGATATCATAGAACTTGCTGCTTCATTTGATAATTTCACAATTCTGCATCATAATTACTCCAATTCTGCTAATTTCCCGGCGATGAATTTGCACATAAGCAATCAAACTTGCTGCTTCATTTGATAATTTCACAATTCTGCATCATAATTACCCCAATTCTGCTAATTTCCCGGCTATGAATTTGCACATAAGCAATCACACAGGTCTGCAACAATCGGAGTCTAGCAACTTCCAGAAATCCAAGATTAAATATAAATCTTCCACTCGGAACAGCTTTCCACCGAGATTTTAAGAATATAGACTCATTTAAAATAAAATGTAACGCTATAAACTGTTTTCACCTCAAATTTCACAAAATGTACCAGTTTTGGCCCAAACTGTTCGGAAGAATGATTTTAATCGCACAAAACCGGGCACTTTGACCTGTTTTCCACAGTAAGTTAAGAATATGGACTTCTTTAACATCAAATAAAATGCTATGGAATGTTTTCATTCTCAAATTTCGTAAGATGTAACAGTTTTGCACTAGATAGTTCGAAAGAATACTTTAAATTGCACAAGTCCGGCCACTCTGACCTATTTTTCACTTAGATATAAGGATGTAGACTTGTTTAACATCAAATGCAAAGCTGTGGACTGTTTTCACCTCAAATTCCACAAAATGTACTAGATGTCACACAAATTGTCTGAAAGAATACTTTAACTTGCAGAAGGCTGGGCAATCTGAATAGCTCTGAACGGTTCAAACCTAACCTCTGACAACATACACCCATGCTTTCCGATCCAAACAAAACTCTAGCTTAAATAAAGGCCAATATCACCGATAAATACCGGCAATAAAATGAATCAACGACCATTCTAAGATCTGAACCCATATAAAATAGTTAAAATGCACATAATATAACCATTAAAAATAAACAGACAGACCCACTCTCAATAACAGCGATTTCTGTTCAAATTTTACCAAGAAAAGTCCACCGAAAACCTTGAAATGCAGCAAATTGGGTGACGGGGCAGGGTTCGATGTCTGATTCGCCGCACTAGATCTCTATCTTCAATTTATGTGGGAGAGATATGTGGAAGAGATAATAAATGAGTGAAGTATAGGAGAACCCAACAACAACTGATTGTTAAGCCAAATGACAGCTTTGCATTGGAGCTGTAAACTACCTCCGCAGAAAGAAAGGTTAAGCCCAATCGAATGAACGGTAAAAGCAAGAAACTGACAATTATAGTACCACAATCCCTCAATACTAAAACACCAAGCTAAGGTAAACCGCTTTGTGAGAAGACAATAATCAGTTGAAACTTAACAAGGATACTAATCCAAAGTATTTGCCACTTTCATGCAAGCCCAAAAGATGCATAACTTCTAGGTTATTATGCTACGATGTCAGATGCCCCAGAAATTATGCGTAAAGAGGGAGTCGAGTATTGAGCAATAGGTTTGAAATCGGTGAAGAGGGGGTTGTACTAGTTTTTGATTCTAACATTCCACGGAGCAAATCAACACCATCTTCAGCCAGCGAGTGCAGGGGATGCAGAATTAGTGACAAGAACCACGCTAATGCAGAGCAAAGTGGATAAAAAAATCGGATCTGAACACCCTGAGAAGAAGAACTCAACACAAGACCCCCAAGGCTCTGAGATCCTCACGGATTAGATGACGAGACCTGTTTCATATAAGAGAAGGCGCAAAAAAAAATTCCTTTGTATTTATGTTACAATTTATAGTCCAGGAGTTGAAAAGTTGCAGTCTTCATAAACAAAAATTGTTGTTTACAAGTTAAATCCACTATCCTTGTTAAGTGTGCCAAACTCTTTCAGTTGAAAAAAATATCATTGCCAAGAAAAACAATTAGTGCTCATAGCTAAAAATTGCAACTATGCTTGCAAAATTTAGTCCATAGTATAAAAAATAACAGGCATATTTACAACCTCTACCACCACAAAAAAAGTCCAGGCATTGGAAATCCTCAAGTCGAAAATCAATAATATGCCATTGAGGTTGAGTCAAATGTTTCAGAGTAGGTCATGGCAGTGTTTTTTTTTTCTTCACAAAGTTATTGTTGTCTTGCTCTGCAGCTTTTGTGAACCATGAAGTCAGTCAATCTCCAACCTCGCCATGAAAAATCTAACACCCTTTCTTGTTCTAAAAAATCAGTGACACATTTGCACCTTTAACCAATACATATTGGTATGACATCAAAAAAATGTTGTCATGTTTCCATTTATAATTAGATGTAAGCAAGACGGAGAAGAGGGTTGATAAACAACATTGAAATATTGCATTTGGTGATGAATGGTGAGTGTACAAACCTTCAAAGGATTAATATCAAATGCCATCTATTCGATATCTGTGATCAACAAACTTTGTATGAAAAAACCAACATCCTTCTCACATTCTACCAATACATGCAACATCGCTCGTATAAATTAAGCTTATAAAAGTTGAACTTGGTATCACATCAAGAAACTGTATGGCATGTTTGCATTTGCAACAAGCTGTGAGCAGAGCAGAACTGGCTAAAAGCAAGAAAAGGAAGAGGGTTGATAAACAACATTAACATTGAGATATTATATTTGACCATTGGCAAATGTGCAAACCCCTCAAAGCGATAAGCCAAGGAGAATCAAGTGCCATCTATTTCAACTCAAAATGTCCGATCAACAAACTTTGTATTTCAGAGCTTTTCAATTCCAACTGGGGAAAGTTGTTGGGGGAGAAATATCTCCCCTCTTCATATGTAGTCACTCACTGGAGCGTAAAGAGCAAACTCCATTGGTGTTGCAGGGCTCCAAATCTGAGGAACAGAGATAGACAAGTGAGCAAATGATTTGGACAACAGATCTGAGGATCCCATACTTTGATCCATAATCACTTTGCTTCTGCATCAATGAAGTGTAAGGAAAGAAACTCAAATCTGTAATAACATCGTAGAAGATAAGCCCATCTCATCTGTAAGTTCATTCATTGTGCCCGCAAATGATATGCAGTAGCTAGAGAAGAGGAAGAGGAAACGACAGAGTTGTTGAAGGATTTCTGTGACCTTAACAGTGATCTGACGGAGTGGGCAAGGGAAGACGCAATGGCTGCCTTCACCTGCCCTCTTTTGGGGATGTTCCTCATTGAATGAGAAGAAGTAGTAGTAGGCATCTCGATATTTATGTTTATGGACTGAATTCGATGAATCAAATGGTAAAAGAAGGGAGCTACAGAGAGTGAATGATTCAAAGAATGAATGAACGGAGTGCAAAAGCAAGACAGAGAGTGGAGACGATAACGAGTATTTAAGCTTTTACATTTCCAGATCTGAAAGTGATCTCTGTAGTGTGAATCGAAATTCGTCACATGCAGTCAAACTGTGCAAAAGGTATTGTTTATTGAAGGGGCGAGACAACCTATGACTACTAATTGACTGGAAGTGGAAGATAGTTGGCCAGACATAGACGCGTCAGCTTCCATCAATCAAACAACAACGCTTTATCATTTTATGGAAAAGAAAGATGCCATCAATCCATCTCAGCTGCATTGATTTTCAGCACGTGATTAATGTACTGTAATTGGAAGGTTTGTTGGATAAAGTATATGCATAATTGTATTTTTTCATAGTTTAATGGTTAAAATAGGTGGTAGTATTTTTTCATAGTTTAATGATTAAAATAGGTGGTAGGATATATACAGTTGAGAGGATTTAATGGTTAAGAGCATGTGTTTTCTTTGAAGAGGTTACAAGTTCAAATACAGAGGGCTTAGGATTTGTATACTTTGTCTCATATATACACCAATTTGGTGTCTAACTTGACTATGACCTTAAAAATAGATTATTATTATTATTATTAACCTAGACACATTTCAATGCTAAATTTATTGAAAACAATTAATATTGAGTGTATATTCAAATCTATTTATTAGTTTTATATAAAATTTAAAAATGTAATGGTAAATATAATAATTTTATTTTATTTTAATAATTTTATATAAAATTATTAAAATAAACATATTTTCACTTATTTAAAGTTTAGATAAATCAATTAGATCTTAATAGATATTAATCATCATCATAAATCGACTAATTTTTTTAATAAATAAATAAAGATAAATATTTTAATTTTTATTGTTTTATTAATATAATATTAAATTCACTATCTTCAAATCTTTTTATGACAAAGTAATTGTGTAATATTAAATCTTTTTATTACAACGTAATTGTGTAATATTAACATTTAGTGATTGCATTAGAAGCTTAATGTGAGACCAAAAAAAACAAAAAACTAAGCTTTTTAAATTATTTTGTTTCTAAATTATTTCTATATAAAAGTGGAGATTCTTAATTTCATTTATGGTAAGTAAGTATGCAAGGATATCAGAAAGAGAAACGGAAAATTATGAAAGACTGATAATCAATTAAGGGTGAAACAAATGTAAGGAAAAGATGAAGATTTCATATGATGTGTTGTTTTTTAAATTGAAAAATCAGTTTTGTTCGATATTTATACAGTACACAGATGGGTGAATATGTTAATTTTTTTATTTTTTTTTGATTATGTAGAAAATTTCTGAATTATTATGAAAATGATTATAATGGACTTGTTATATTATTTAAAAAAAAAAAAATTACTGAAAAATTTATCCACTTCATATTCCACTTATTAAAATATATGAGAATATTTGATTCATTAATTAAACTTATCAAAATTATTTTTAATTTTAAAAAATATTTATGAATTTAAAAAAACATATATTTATTCTCACTAATTAAATTCTCAGTATCCAACTCCATGATCCTTAGCGAGGGAGATCTCTATACTTGTAAAAATATGACAGTGTGTGAGGTTACATAATGTGCTTATATGTTTTCCCATATGATAAGAGCGACTTAAGGGATAGAGAGTTTATGAAAAGCGTAGGGGAAAACAAATTTAGACGAAACATGATCTATTCTAAATGTTGTATGTATTAAGCTGCGTGGAACAAATTCATAAATTCTTACTTTGACGGATTCATTACACCTGTTTTTAAAATTAACATTACACTTTATTGTCTTGGCTTTCTAATGCAAATAAAGGAAGTGACCTTTAAAGATTTTGTGGCTTCCTTTGTGATTATATTTACGGGAATGTAGAGTACATGACTGTACATGACTATTTATTAGTTTGGAAGTTGAATAAATTGTTTTTATATTGTATGAGCTTAAACCTTTTATAAAATAGTGTTAGAAATTTTGAAACGTGTTAAACACTTCACCATTATCAAAGAAAATTGAAGTTTTAAGAAAGTTTCAATTGATACATCGTTATTATCAAAGACAATTAAAGCTGTAAGAAAGCTTTAATTGAGAAAGTGTTTTTAAAAAGCTTAAGTTCATATAATATGATTAATTGTGGAAATTTACATACTTGTTTTAAATATTAAAATGCATTTGTTTTTATGTCGTTGGTTGATAATTTTATAAATAACTTCATTTCTTATTTTGAAGTGAGTAATACTTATTGTTTTGGGGTATATTCCTATATTCATTACTTTAGTTGGTCACTATATATTCCTTTAATTGATATATTGCATGTAGTGTATGTCTTGCATACAACGCTCAACTTAGATGCTTCTCTCTTTGCCACAAATTCCCCCTGGATGCTTCTTCTCGTACCACAGTCGCCACAGGGGCTTAGGTGCTTGCTTTGCTCCATGTGTTGCTTCTTCGTAAATTGTATCTTGAATGGGCTTTCTAACTTGCTATTTATTTGGATATGGAAGGACAATATCTCTGCTAGTGGATCTGTGGGAACATACACCAATAGCAACATAGATGTCAAAACAATGAGTTATTCCTCTCAAACAGGATACCTAATGGATCAGTGGGACCACCTACTTGATTTGCATCTGCTTCCAAAATTGTACCTCATATTAGAAAATCAATGTCTAGATCCACATCCACTATCTTCTCTCTTACAATTGTATCTTACCAGTGCTACTAACTCCAACCAAAGCCATGAAGATACTAGGTCTAAAATCCCCACTCACAGATATTCTTAACAACTATAGTTGATCCTCTAGCATGCATTGTTGTTTTAGTTCCCATAAAAAAAAACAGTTGATACACTTGGGGATTAGGATAAATATGTACATAACCAATTTTTTCCCTCTAAGTTCTATGTAAATTACATTTTTTGTCACATACCAGAGGCATGTTGACATAATAGCTAATATGTTTGAAGCAAATGGTAAACAGAGTGAATGGAAGAGCCATTCCCTCCTTGAGAACTCACAAAGTATCTCTCAAGTTGATGGAGAAAGTGTAAATTTTAAACATGTTTTCATATAAAACTAACACAAAAATAAATACCATAATGACGTCCTAGCATGGAAAATGACAATTTTTAGTCCATTCAAGTCATTGAAACACTTTACAGAGTCCATACTATATATAGTTCCAACTCTGTGATAATGGCCAGAGGAATCTAGAGTCTCTCTAACAATCATCCCTTCATGATGGAGATTATTTTAACTAATGCATGTTGATGTATTTTGAGGTATGGATTCGTTCATTTCATTTCCATTATAGTAATGTATGCTAATGTCCTTTGAGGTATAAATTTGTCCATTTCATGTCCAATATAGGTCACTTTATTGGATACTTGCAAAATTTACATAAGGAACGATTTGTCAAGAAGCCATGATAATATTGCCAAGTAGTGTGTTGTCTCGCTTAAAAATTTGAAATAATTTCTTATTTTGAGATTCTAGAGTTTGTTAAGCAATACAACACAAGCAAGACACAAGAACTTGGAAGAAAAGGCTTTAGGCCATATTCATTCTTCACAATATTCATTCCAATGATACAATTTTATAGTACATGGATGAAACCATCTCATAAACTAAATTTACTCTCACATTGACACCTCATCAAGAGATAAGGTTAGGAGGCATCAAAATAACATCTAATACACACTTAGGATAAAAACTATATCCTATAATGTGAAATACACAAAGGTGGTGTATGAATTCGTGATTGTATATGGAGTTACAAGCTAGCAATCTAGCCCTCAATCATAAGTCCTAACAATTATACCAACAAGGCAACAAGAATTAGTGCATGAACTGGTATCATCTTCAATTTGAAACTCCTAGATTGAGCCTTGATGAAGCTCTTCCTAAAAGAGGTCAAATATGGATGCTCAAAACTTATAGAATCTAGAAAATCCCATTGTGTCAACATGTGAGCCAGAATGCCTGTAATTATTCACTGGTGTGAACTCCAATATCTGATGAGAGAAAATCATGAGAAGTGAATCAACTTCAAGTTTGACACATCCTAGAAAATGTTTGACAACCCAATCAAATTCCAAGTAACAATGCAAATAGATCTAGTTCTCCTTTGCTATCCTTTGCTAGGTCAAATGGCCATTTAGATGAACAAAATGCCCACAAAACTGCTCTAAGAAAATGACACAAAAATCCAACTACAAGATATTGAGCCATAATTATGTTGAATAACCATGGAGTAGTAAACTAGGCATCATATTGGAACTGCTCAAGTTTTGAATCAATCATGTCAAGGAAAACTCTATCACATCAATGCATGCCAGATCTTTCATTCTTATTAAATACAAAAGAAACATATTTATTTCTTCACATAAATGAATTAATTCATCCATTCACAATATTTTATTGTATTAAAATAAAGTTATATATCATGTATTTATTTTAAAAAACAAATAAATCCATTTTAATTCCATATTTAATAAGTATTAAGAATGATAAAAACAATTAAAATGCAATTCTCTAAATGTTAAAAATAAATAAAATTAAAATGAATTATATATATATATATATATATATATATGAACTAGTAGATTTCTATTATAAAAGACTAAAAATAAATTTGCAGCAGAAAGAACATACATAAGAGGACCCGAGGAGTTGATTACATATCAAAATCAAGAGACTATCCATCAATACATCTAAGTCTTGTACACACTATTGGAATATACCAAGTTCAACTCAAAATGACAAGTATATATTGGCTATTTTAAAATACATAAATTTAAAATATGGGACTAACATAAAGAAAATAGTTCATTTTGAAAGGTTGTTTTCAACTTCTAAGCCTCTGAATAGAGTAAGAGGCTTGGATAAATTGTTCAAATTTGATTGCAGTGTGAGCTCTCGTGCAACTGAGGAAGTTGTAGCAATAGGGTTGCTGATGCAGGGGCATCGTACAAAGCCAAAGCTGAAGCACGTGCCTAGCCAAAGGAACAACTGAACACACAGATGGGAAAAAGGAGCACATTTTTATGAAAACGTTTTAAATTTTGAAATTTGAAGCATTAATGTAATAGCTAGGAAAAGACGTACTTACATTTATGTCTTGGAGATATGAACAGATCTAGAGAGATTACTCTCATCTACCGGATGTATTAGGCATTTAAGTCTGTTAATGTAAAGTAGGTAGATATGAATGTTAGATTAGACAGTTTTAGAAGCATAGGAGGGAAAACGAATATAGACACCCTCATCCTTGTATTATTCTAACTTTGGATGATCATTCAGAATTCATAAGCTGTAGAGTTGTAGCAGAGAGCTGTAGAGAAGAACCCATGTACAGGAGCACTTGAGTTAATATATGAAGCTTTGACTCAATTTTCATGGTGTTGTGATGCTTACTGTTTACATTTGTTGAATGCTATGTTTATAGTTGCTTTGTTTCTCTGTTATGCATTTGTTTCAATGTTGTGTGTATGATTTCATGTTGAATGTATGAAGTCTGAGAGAGGAGAAGAATGAGTTTCAATTGTTTCTCTTCCTGAGAATTCCTGCAAGGAGTGCAATGAACATCCGCAAGGTGGGCGTTGACAAGGGTCTGAGTTTTATCTCAGAAAGCTCAAGAGAGATACCGTTGTTCTCATACCAGCTGAAGTGCAGGTGAAGCACAGAGTCGTGCAAGGTGTGCGCAGGCCAGTTGAAGCCTTGGATTTTATAAATCCAGAAGGAAGGTTGAAGGACCACTGTTGCAAGGAGTGCACAGGGTTGGAGATCCAAATAACCAAAGGTTATTTGAAGGTTTTCCGCAAGGAGTGCGAGTAGGGATCATTTTGGAAGCTTGAGTTTATAAGTGAAAGCTCAGGAGGGATTTAACCTTTGAAGTGTTCAAAGGGAGACGGAGGCCGAAATTGTCTCATAGAAGTTAAGTTCAAGAGGGAGAACGCCGAGTCGTTTGGACATAAGTCCTTGAGGAGTGCATCTGGTGGTCAAAATTCTTTGTCGAGAACTCGTGAAGTCGCGAGGACCGTAGGATCCAGAGGAGTTGTAAGGTGGTTAGGAGTTGGGTGAATCCGACACCCTGGCATCAAGAATCGACGTGGACCGTTGATCGTGGTCTGTTGAGCCGTCAGATCATTTCGGGTATTCGAGATTCGCAAGTTTGGAATGCAGGCCAAAATCCTTGGTCACTCTAAAACCTGAATCGCGAAAGGGATAATCAAGTGTGAAATTTTGGTATTTCGGGGTTCGACATATCAGAAATCTCGATGACAAGGAACCAGGACCTTAGCATTGAAAATCCCGAAGTTGCGAAACGCGACGTGCCTTTGGTGTGAAACATCGGCATTTCGGCATATTGGGGTTCGACATTTTGGAAATCCTGATGACAAGGAGTTGGGGCGCTTTGCATTGAAAACCCCGAAGTCGCGAAACACGAAGTGTCATCGGAGTGAAATTTCGGCATTTTGGCTTTTCGAGGTCCGGGAAGTAGAGGAGACAAGTGATTTTTGGAACCGAGAGTTTCAAACCCTCAATACACGAAATCCTGAAAAAGGGTCGCTATTTCAGAATTCGGGAATTGGTGCGGCAAGTGAGTTGGGATCAAGAATCGTGAACTCTCGGTACACGGAGTCCTGAAAGGTCATCGATCGCGCATTCCAAGGGACATTGAGCCCATTTCGACATTTCGACATTTCGGAATTCGGGGAATCATAAGGCAAGAGGAACGATTGTTGGGTCGTTCGCTCAAGTCCCGAAAAGTCAAATTTAGTGGCAACAGGTGATGTGTGTTGGAGCGGTCAACCCCTGTTGACAATTCACATTTAGGCATTTGTCAAGAGCTGTGGAATATATCGGGACTCTCCAACTCCCAAAACTTGAAGTCCTTTGTGGCTCAAACAAAGGGTTTGATTAACCCTTGGCGTGGTTTTAGTGAAGATCATGTGCGGATCTCGGCCCGAGGGTAGGGGGTCTGCGCCAGTGTGGTATCAGAGCCTAGAACACATTCTTTGCTTTCTGTAGCAGAGAGAAGGTAGAAAATTTTACAACCATGCCGCTGAGAAGAAGAGACAAGCAAATACCCGATCCAGTAGAGGAAAGAGAAATGTCGAGAAGAAGAGATAGGCAAATACCTGATCCAGAAAGGGAGAGAGAGATGTGTGAATTACATGCCAGACTTGATGCTATGGACACAACACAGAGGCGCACAGTCAACATTGGGGGTATCAGCAAGGCTGAAAGTGAAAATGAAGCTGGAAATGAAGGAGAAGAAGTTGCAGTCGAAGATACTGTAGAAGAACGCCTATTCAGGGTTGTTGCAAGGATAGGTGCTAGAGAAAAAATGGACATTCCAGTGTATGAAGGCAACTTGGATGTTGAAGAACTTCTAGATTGGATTAGAGCTCTAGACAAATACTTTGACTATGAGGATGTTAAGGAAGATAAGAAAGTCAAACATGTCGTTACTAGACTTAAAGGGCATGCAACACTGTGGTGGGATGAACTGCAGGCTGACATACGCTGCAAGGGCAAGTAGAAAATCAAAAGTTGGGATGGAATGGTTGCAAAAATGAAAGCCAAATTTATACCCAGGGATTATCAAATCACTTTGTTTCGGAGGATGTGGAATTTGAGACAAAAGTTGATGTCAGTGAAGGAATACACTGAAGAACTCTACAAGATAAACATTAGAGAAGGACATCAGGAAAGTGATAATGAAAAAGTTGCCAAGTACATGAATGGTCTGCGATATGACATTCAAGATGAGATGAGCATGATGACCATCTGAAATGTGGAAGATGCTTATCAGATAGCTCTGAAAGTTGAAGAGAAGTTGAGCCGAAAGCAAGGTCAAAGAGGCCGAGGTAGAAGTCAAGCTAGAGGCAAAACGATTGCCTAGGACCGAACTCAGAAACCTAAAGAAGAGGGGAAAAAACCTCAAACTCAACCTGAGAAGGGTGGAACCTCACAAGGAAGACAATATGCTGATAGAAATAATTTTCCTCGAGCCAGAGGACGAGAAAGAGGCAGAGGAGGTGAAGTGAAATTATTTCTTTGTGGAAAAATCGGACATAAATCCTATGAGTGTCCAGATAAGAAGAAAGATGGAGGTGAAACTCACATTGCCGAAGCTCAAGGACGGAATGTTGAGGCAGAAGACGCTAAGGGCGAAAGATCTTTGACGATGAGGAAAGTTATCTTAAAGCCAGAGAAGGAGGCAGAGAACCCATCCCAAAGAAACAGTCTGTTTCAGGCTACTTGCAAAACTAAGGATAGGGTATGCAAGGTCATAGTGGACAGCGGTAGCACATACAATCTTGTATCTACAGAGATGGTAGAAAAGCTAGAGATGGAGACTATTGTACATCCAAGCCCATACAGAGTTTTGTGGCTACAAAAAGGACATCAGGTAAATGTCACTAAACAATGTTTAGTTGAATTTAAAATAGGAGGATATAAAGATAAAATATTATGTGATGTCATTCCCATGGATGTTTGTCATCTATTGTTGGGTATACCATGGCAATATGACAAAAACGTAGTTCATGATGGGAGAAAGAACACGTACACCCTGGAGAAAAATGGTAGGACTCACATGTTGCTGCCGATTAAGGATAGAGAAGTGAAAACAAAGACAAGCAACACTGTACTTCTCATGAGTGGGAAGGAACTTCTTGATGAGGTTAAGAAGAAGGAAGACACACAATTTATTGTATTCAGGAAGCCCAGAATTGTTTTGACCAGTACAAGGATAGATGATTTACCAGAAAAAATCCAGGAGTTGTTGGGTGAGTTTGTTGATATAGTAGTGGATGAACTACCTTGTTCGTTGCCACCTATCAGGAGTATAAGTCATCACATCGATCTTATACCTGGAGCTAGTTTGCTGAACAAAGCAGCATATCGGTTGACGTCACAGGAAAATGAAGAAGTTAAGAGACAGATCCAGGACTTAATGGACAAAGGATTGATTCTAGAAAGCTTGAGTCCATGCGATGTTTCGACAGTGCTTAGCCCAAAGAAATATGGAGGCTAGAGAATGTGTACAGACTCAAGGGTGATCAATAAGATTACCATCAGATACAGATTTCCATTGCCAAGGATGGACGACTTGATGGATTGCTTGAGTGGAGCAAAGTTTTTTTCAAA
>SNQJ01S0074618.1:29518-47886 GCA_010110895.2 Picea sitchensis | reverse complement strand
AAAAATAAGATCTTGAGACAAAAATATAATCTGCCTACTGTTATTACTGACTTTTTATGCAAGGTATGAGAGAGTCGTAGCCTTCGAACATATTTGAATGAAAAATGAAATCATAGTCTGCCCATCCAAAATTTTCAGTTGAAAATCAGGGAACTTGGTAACTATAAGGAATAGTGGGTCACAGAACCTAACAAAACTTAATGAAACAAACCAGCAGCGGTATGGCATATCAAAGAAAAAAATGTACGAAAACACTCTTTCAAAACTATGGGTGCAGCTGACCAGCACAACCAAATTATCATCCTGAATCCTTGTTGCCATATTATGTACCCAAAAGCTTGCCTTGGCCAGAACTACTGTCTTATTCCCAGAAAATTGCATTGCAAAAATTTTCCATCACAAAAACATTTAATGTTAATAACTTAATACCACTCACTGCATTCCTATAGGGGTTCACAACCTGAATGCAGTCTTTTGCTTGGCCCCTGTGCTAAGTAGCTCCAGGATGCATAAACATTGCACATATGTTTCTGTCGTTTAGAAAGGACTCTTCCCTATTAAATATCAAACCCTTAACATGCTTGTACGTTTTGATTGAAACAGGATACAGAATATTCTTCTTGGCACAGTGACACTCTTTCAAAACTATGGGTGCAGCTGACCAGCACAACCAAATTATCATCCTGAATCCTTGTTGCCATATTATGTACCCAAAAGCTTGCCTTGGCCAGAACTACTGTCTTATTCCTAGAAAATTGCATTGCAAAAATTTTACATCACAAAAACATTTGATGTTAATACCACTCACTGCATTCCTATAGGGGTTCGCAACCTGAATGCAGTCTTTTGCTTGCCCCTGTGCTAAGTAGCTCCAGGATGCATAAACATTGCACATATGTTTCTGTCGTTTAGAAAGGACTCTTCCCTATTACATATCAAACCCTTAACATGCTTGTACGTTTTGATTGAAACAGGATACAGAATATTCTTCTTGGCACAGTGACAAGCCTGTGCATCAATATAGGCACTTATTGCTCACATAGGACCGGCTTCATTGCCAGAAAATAATATCATGTACAAATGGAAATTATGATAAAATGCAGGAGCCATTGCAGTCGTTTTCTTCCTTAAATTCCTGAAGTGACACAGCATTAATGTTATCTGTGATGACATCAAATAGTTAACAAAATCAAGCTTGGTAACTATAAGGAATATTGGGTCACCAAACCTAACAAAACTTACAATGAAACAAACCAGCAGCGGTATGGTAAATCAAAGTAAAAATGTAGGAAAACACTCTCAAAACTATGGGTGCAGCTGACCAGCACAACCAAATTATCATCCTGAATCCTTGTTGCCATATATGTACCCAAAAGCTTGCTTTGGCCAGAACTACTATCTTATTCCCAGAAAATTGCATCGCAGAAATTTTACATCACAAAAATATTTAATGTCAATACCAATCACTGCATTCCTATAGGCGTTCACAACCTGCATTCAGTCTTTTGCTTGCCCTTGTGCTAAGTAGCTCCAGGATGCATAAACATTGCACAAATATTTCTGTCGTTAAGAAAGGACTCTTCCCTATTACATATCAAACCCTTAACATGCTTGTAAGTTTTGATTGAAGCAGGATACAGAATGTTCTTCTTGGCGCAGTGATAAGCCTGTGTATCAAATGATAGGCACTTATTGTTCACATAGGGCCGGCTTCATTGCCAGAAAATAATATCCATGCACAAATGGAAATTGTGATGAAATGCAGGAGCCATTGCAGTCGTTTTCTTTCTTAAATTTCCTAAAGTGACACAGCATTAATGTTATCTATGATGACATCAAAGAGTTAACAAATGTATGCAGAAGGGAGTTTTACCTCCAATCAGCCATTAATACTGGGAAAACATGGGAAAGGGAGAGTTAATGAGACAGATTCTAATAACAGAGAAATTTGGCTTTGGTTCAAAGACTGAATATGCATGGAAGAGAGCTTCTACAGCTCTGGCGTGCTTATGAAAATTACTTTTCCACATTCTGAGTTGCGTTGAATTTTTTTAGTGAAAACCATCCAATCAGTATGCTTGACAAAATAGCTTGCTATTACAATATATCTTGTCTTTGAAAATCAGAGCCAGTGCTTCTGAGGCAATTCTAGGCTACTAAACTTCATAGAGATCAAAGATATTTGAATGACCTAGAAAGTTGGATGCCTCGTAATTTATTATAAACAATCTTCACTGACTCAGTTCTCACAAACTTGTTCTCGTTCTACTTGAAGCTAAAATTTTCAAACAATCACAAATATTATATGTATATACCAACAAATCAAAAGATTGGAGAGCCTGTGTCCAATGCTTAAACCGCTGTTCTAGTAATAACACTTGACATGGATTCAACATACAAATAATGAAGTCTGAATGAACCCAGACACATAACTGTGATAAGCTCAAGTTACATGATCTCTTCAAGGATCAGGATCATCAATGCAAACAAGATGATGTTGACAACAACACTAGGCAGAAAACATCATATGCTAAAATGTTTAAAAGATGACCTTAAAGGTAATGAAGAAAGACACATGGGAGATGCTCTTCTGCTTCTTTAAACAGGTACATGCTGTTCCCTTGCATATCGCCTAACAGATTGTAAAGGGATTGTTCTAATCTAGCTGATTTCTGTTTCTCTTCGTCTCTCTGTAAGGCAATGTTATCAGAACTGAACCAGTCATCAAACCAGTTGACCCCAAAAACCTGAACCAGACCGGAACTGGAAAAAAACCGGACCACAAAACCAGTTGACCAAAAAATACATAAAATATTTAAATTTCAAAAAAACAATATATGAATATGTGCATCTATATGAATCCAAAACACTATACACAAAATATGCAAAGTTTCTCATGTATATAGTAAGGGAGCATATAACCAAATTAGCACCGAATGCAATTCATCTCTGAACCAAAATATATCAACAAAGCTCTAAATAGCATCTAGAGTCCAAAAAAAATCATGCTACAATAAATAAATACATTAAAATAAGATAGAAAAAGCTTAACATGCCTAATCAATGATTTTGCTTGATTTTGCTTGACTGAAGGGTACATTTTTACTAGAGTCATGACAGAGGAGTTCAACAATCTATGTCACCAACATTGAGGTACATAGAGGGCTTGGTGCTCTAATTAAATGCCAGTTCCATTCCCTCATACATGATAGAATCCAGTGGAAATATTGCAATCCCGTGAATCCTGAAATCCTGAATCCAGTGGAAACATTGCAATCCTGTGAATTCTGAAATTTAAGTCTTCTGAATTTTGAATGGGATTTAAAATTCTACTTTCTTCACATGAAGTCCAATGAGGTCGGAACCACTCTCAAACATCCTGAAACAGTTAATAGTAATGTTAAAAATTTAAGTAAAAAGATAGAAAAGACAAAATAAAGAAGAATGTCAACTTTTACTGACTAAGGGTTGGGTTTTTTGCTTTCATTTCTATTATTTATTGTTTTTATTTTTTATTTTTAATTTGACTTTTAGTGATCCCAGCTGTGGCTATACAGAACTGGTATTGTTTTGTATGAAGTTGACTCTTAGTGATCCCTAACCATCATTGTATGGAACAGGCTGGTTCGGTGATTTAAGGTCAGTTGCAGTTCAGAACCCTCAACCCTACCAATACGGCCCCAGAACCAAACAGACTGGCTGGTTTTGCCAAGTCTGGTCCGGTTCTGATAACACTAGGTAAACGGATTTGACAGTGTTTTTGTTGTTCTCCCATTTTTGTGCTTAAGGGGATCTGCCTCAAGTCAAGTTCTGGTTTTCAATTAAGGCCCGTGTATAGACCTTGTGTGTTCTATAACGACAGAATTTCCGCTGTATATTTATTTATTTTTATTTTATTTTTGCTAATATGCTCTTTGTATCTTAAGTTTAATTATTTAATAGATGTAGTATATTTAAAAATAATTAATAGATGTAGTATATTTAAAAATAAAAGCAGTTAATTAGGTTTAGTTCAGGTGGTTGAGAAGAAGGATTGTTATCTTCTGTATCTAGGTTTAATTCTCACAAGTGATATGTTGAGCTTTTAAAAAGTATATTGTTATAATGGTTTCAAGCCCTGTTATTGAATGGCATTGTGCCTTAAAAATTCTAGAATTTGCCTTAAATGTCATCTTTGAAATGAGAGAAAATACTTAAAAAATTATCCTGAAAAAATATATTTAAAAATAAAAGCAACTTAAAAAAAGTTTGAAAACTTTGTGATTTACTGATTTATTTTACAGACAGTTCCAACCTTCGTAACTGGTTTATTTTACAGACAGTTCCAACCTTCGTAACTGCTATGGTCTAGTGGTTGATATGGGTAGCGGTCTAGTGGTTGAAGGTGGTTAAGATGGGGTGTCGCCATGTAAACGACCCAAGGTAGGTCAACAAATTTAACAACTGGGTATTTATAGCGTCGCCATGTAAACAACCCAAGGTAGGTCAACAATTTAACAATTCAGTATTTATAGCGCCAATATATTTTGATCCGCCCTAAGCAATATTAATTCAACCATCAAAATAAAATCTTAAAAACCTGACATTTTTAACCAAAACTGGATTCAACTCCCTAAGCAATATTAATTCAACCATCAAAATAAAATCTTAAAAACCTGACATTTTTAACCAAAATTGGATTCAACTCTTAATGTTATGAAAAATACCAGACAGTTTAAACCAAAATTGAAATCATCTCTTTAAAAACCCGACATTTTTAACCAAAATTGGATTCAACTCTTAATGATATGAAAAATACCAGACAGTTTAAACCAAAATTGAAATCATCTCTTAACGATATGAAATGAAATCCTGTATACCAGGCAGGTCAACAATTAAATCTGTGTTTATAGTTCTAATATATTTTGTTCCGCAAGAACCAAAGCACCCTAAGAAATTTCAGTTCAGTTCAACTATAGAAATGAAATCTTAAAAATTATACATCTTACACCAAAAATTGAATTCCAGCCTTGATGTATGAAATGAAGCCTGATATTTTAAACCAAAATTGAAATCAACTCGTAATGATATGAAACTAAGTCCTATTCACCAGGCAGGTCAACAATTCTGTACTCCCTGAGAAACAACTTTTCATGCTCTAAAAACCTGAGAAAAACGAAGAAGCAATAATTGATCTGATATAATTGGGTTCGATGTCACATATACAACAATACCAGCACGAAAATGAAAACAAACGAATTCATTCTCATTCTCACATTTAAAACAAAGCAAAGCAGTGATCGAAACCTCTACGGCTCGGTCTTGACGAATACCATTTCCCTGTGGTTGGAATTATCCAGAGGTTCGTAACCTCCGTGCCTCCTAACGCCCAAAACCCTAGAGACCAGACCGCAGACGGTCAAAACAATGATCACGACAATGATTACATGAACAACAAAGAGAAGATCGAGAAGCACGAAGGCGCGTAGCTTGTAGTCGTCGAGATCGCACTGAGTCGAACCCTCGACGTGGCCGGGCACGTCCAGGAGGCGGTGGCAACCCTGGGGAACGAAGCTCTCGACATGAAGCGAGAGCCCCGATTGAAGAAACCACAGCCCCTGAAGACACAGAGCCGAGGACAGCGCTACGTCCGCTACGAATGCCTTTGGCCGCAACGACAAGACGATTGCAGAGGCGCAGCAGAGAGCGGCCGTGACTCCCAGCAGCGACTCGCACTTGCCCTCGATGTCCGACGTGAGCGACGCGCCGGCCCTGAGCATCGCCCACTGGATTCCGAACGCCGAGGCGGCCATCAAAAACAGCGCCTCACCAGGTATTGGCAGGCGGCACCCGCCGTTGCTCTCGCTCGCCAACACCGCCAGGACCACGATCAAGAAGACGCAGAGCACGGCCGCGGACTGCAGCGACAAGAGGTGGTGCACCGGCGTGGTGCCCTTTATGAGCGGATTGAAGTCCGAGGAAATCGAGAGATTGTATGCGATGGCTAAGAGGATGCCCACCAATTGGAGGTAGAGTTCCAGATGCTTACAGCATCTGGAGGGCAGGGGATGCCATAGCTTTGCTGTGTATTCTCTGGGGGTTTTGAGGTGGGCCTTGAAGGAGGATACGAGGTGCCATATCCCCAGAATAAAGATGAACACAGAGCCCACTATGTGGATGGCGAGGTTGGCCATTTCAGGTGCTGGACTGATGAGTTTCAGGCATTGCAGAAAAGGGCTTAATATGGACTAGATGTCATCCGGCCGGCCAAAGGTAGACTTCAAGCATTTGTTTTTTTAAGTTTTGGACGCCTCCGAAGACAAAAGCTCCCATGAACTCTATCGACTCCATTGCCAAGTCAAGCTGACCCGGTTGCGCTCGGTTAGGTTCGAGTTTCCCACCAATGCACTAGAAGCATCTCTTCATTTAACCCGCCCCTAGACTCTATGGGGCCTATACTTTTTGTACTTCTCATTTTATTAGGAGTCACCATCAAAGTTGCAAACATTTCCTCTAATTTTAATTATCATTATTATTTTATTTTTTTAAAACTTGATATATGTTGATATTAGTGTTTCTCATGTTCCAATATTTCCCCCACATTGTATTGTAAAAGCACTTTTCAACACACCTACATGTACTAACATCTAGTTGTATGTTCACATGGAGGTGATTGTATGAGTATTGAAGTATCCATGTGCGGGTGTGTAATAGGGTTAAGAGGTAATACGTTAATATTATAACAAAATAACTTTTTTTCAAGTTCTATGCATGGTGGAACAATACACTTTTGTTTATTGACGAATTCTTGCAATTGAAAGAAGTTTGTTACAAGATTAGACTCTGTCATTTGAGAGTATAGATAAGAAGTCAACAAGTGGATAAAAGAAAAAGCATAGAATGAGATGTGTGTGAGAAAGAAATACCATGTCAAGAAAGGATGCATCAGATTCTCATTGCAAGACAAAAGTTGAAGTGGTTGTAAACATAAGAGACAACATGATGAAGGATAAAGATCATGGGACAAGGAGCACTTAAACCACCCCTCTTTCCAATCGTTTTTCAAGTATGATTTTTCTCTTAATCCTAACATTTGCAATCTCAACAACCCAAATTTACAGTTTCACCAACTGTAAAATGTGATACAAGTGTTTTTCGTAACTTTTGAATTGACCCAAAACATTGAAATTACAATTTGAACCACATATCAAACAATTGTAAGAATTTTTGGGTATGTTGGATTCCGATAAAAGTTATCAAAAATGATGTGATTTGAGTGCCCGTTATCAAGCTCCAGGATAAAGCTATGCAACTCAAAAATGGTCGAGTTGGTCATCACAAGATGGTTGGATTCTAAAGAAGGTTTGGTCTCCAAACAAAGTTGGTTCTCAAGAAAGAAAGCACAAAAAAGTAAAAAGTGATGAAAAGGAAGAAGGAGATCCATTGTCAAAAGGTAAAGTAAGACATTGCAATGATTGGATACTAAAAGAAAAGATGTGTGAAAGAATATAAATTATAAATGGTTTGAATCTCAAAGAAAATATGTGTGCAAAAAGATAAATTATAAATGGTTTGAATCTCAAAGAAAAGAGGAGAACTTCATTTACAATGCACAAAGAGTGAGTGTGAACTTTGTAAGAAGTAAACTTATGAAAAAAATGCTTAAGAAATCCTTGTAAGGTTAAGAAATCCACATTCATATATAATGTGTGTAATATGCTAACGTATCAACAAAAATGATGAATTTTTTTTATCAATACATTCTATTTTTTAATATATATTTTTACTAATATTTTTACTAATATTTTATGAAGATTTTTTTAGTTTTTTCTTTTAAGAAAATCTTCTTGGAAAACCATCTAAGTACTTCTCCAAAAAAATTATTAATATATTTTATTCTTAAATATATTTTTTTCCTTAAAAAAAAATCTTTATATTCGAAGTAGAATATACATAATATTGTTCAAAAGGACCGAGCAAAAGAAGACCGACATTTCTGACCTAAATACCAGACTTACTTACTTTTCATACCGGATCTCTAGCAATCCCATTGTTCATACATATCATTGTTTTGACAAATTACAAATACAGAGCTTTACTTGTTGATCAAGGTGGATATTGATGGCCACCCACCTATTCCAACTGGCTCATCTTGGCAGTTTTTCAGTTTGGCAGTTTTTTCCTAGTTTTTGGGTCTTGAACTTCTAGGGTTGTTTTGAGGCCCTAAACAACGTTTTTAGGGATCTCCATTATTATATTGAAGATGAGGTCAAATTATAATGTCATAATGTGTAGTCCTCAGATAGACCTTTCCAACGAGCTATCATATGCCTAAAATGGAGATCATATGCAAAAGTGACGACCCCGGGAAGTTGATGTACCAACTTACCCCAACGAGGTCCACATGACTCTTGGCGCTTCATCTCCTAAGGTTAGGTTTTTGGATATATAGGGTTTTGACATTCATGTTTATTGTAAAAAGGCTTTCAAAGCCTCATTGTACTCATCTTCTTGTGAATGAGCGCAACCGTCACATCTCTTCTCAGAGATAAGCCACCACCATTCTACCAAGCTGGTTTCAATCTGCATTTTACAGTTTCAACATATTTCTTTAATAATAGAAGCCAAATTTTATTTTATATATGTTATTGTTCATTGAATCTTTGTGTTAATAATAGAGATATGTATTCATTTCGTTCTGCTCATAAAATCTGGATCAGTGGTATCAAAGTGGTATGTTCCTTGTCGTTCTTAATGCATGTCCCCAATGAGGTCAAGGTACAAAGAGTTGGGTCTCGAGCTTGTTTCTCTTGAGGACAAAGGCTCTTGCATGCCCAAGTGACCATACATGGCGGGAAAAAAGAAAAACGACGGGACATGAGATCCTTTCAAACTGTTGCTTGAGGAAGCCCTCGCACAACAGAGGAACGAGATGATGGATAGTTTTGCACAAATCTTTCGACGACTACCAGCAGACGATGGATAGTTTTGCACAAATCCTTCGACGACTACCAGCAGATGATGGATGTTCCTTGAGCG
The DNA here is from genome assembly GCA_010110895.2 of Picea sitchensis. Taxonomy (NCBI): domain Eukaryota; kingdom Viridiplantae; phylum Streptophyta; class Pinopsida; order Pinales; family Pinaceae; genus Picea; species Picea sitchensis. Next base: position 38,868 of record SNQJ01S0074618.1, on the reverse strand, counting down.
GAGGAGCCTTCCCCTTCAAGGTACATATCAACTTTGATATTCCTATATTTGAAGGTCAGATAGACGCAGATGTTTTAGACAAATGGTTGAATATGTTGGAAGGGTATTTTTCTATCCATGTCTTTTTAAATAGAGAAAAGATTACTTTTGCACTCCTCAAAGTTTTCCCCCATGTCAAAGATTGGTGGGAGACTTTATGTGAGCAAAAGGCAACAGAGGAACCCTCATTATTTGCAGTCTCACTCACCCGGGAGTCCTTCAGGGATGTTATTAAGGAACAATACTACCTTGTCAGAAGTTATGACGACCTGTATATAAAATGGACCACACTGCAATAGGAAAGGGACCAAGCAGTACCAGAGTTCACAAATATCTTCCATACCTTGCTCACCAAGATGGGTATCAAAGATTCTGAGCGACATCTACTTCTCAAGTACTGCGTTGGTTTGCATAAATATATCCAGGAAGAAATGGAGTTTTTGGACATCTCGTCCTTGGGCATGGCCTATCGATATGTCGTCAAAATAGAGCAAAATCTTAAAAAAAAAATGTGGTAGTTTGGGTTTGGGAACCCCTCACATCAGAAGTCTGGCAAGGGCAGCCCCAACCCGCATAAAAAAGGGAAAAGAAATGATGGACAACTTCAGGACAACCGGTCTAAGCTGAAAACAAAGAAGGACAATGGAAAGACAAAGAAAGATACTGGAAAGTGGTGCGACTTCCATAAGAGCCCCTGGCATAACACTGTTGATTGCCACTCAAAGTAGTCATTGGTAGTTGAGATGAAAGCCTCTGAATTAGATGCGGGTTCTGACTCAGAGTCAGAACCATAAAAAGGGAGACAAATCATTGATGTGGAACCTAGTGCCACCATTGCTACCACCAAGATCTAGCCCGATGAACATGATGAGCCAGAGGAAGGAGAGCACCTATTTCATTCACAGATGTGGGTGAAAGGCACCTTGCTGCACTTCATCCTTGATAGTGGTAGCGAGAACAATCTCATCTCGACGGAGGTCGTCAAGCGGTTGGTCATGCCGACAACGCCGCATCCCTACACCATTGGATGGCTCCGCTAAGGAAGCGATCTTCGCGTCAGCCAACATTGCAGCATGTCCTACGACATAAAGCTCTTCAAAGATGAGGTATTGTGTGACGTTTCTCCCCTTGAATTTTGTGATGTTCTTTTGGGCCAACCTTATTTATGGAAACGTCATGTTGTATATGAGTCTAGGCCTTGCAGTGTTATTATTAATTTGGACAAGAAACTATACAGAATACCCGAGGTAGTCCCACCCAGTGCCATTTCCTTGATCTCTACTAAGCAATGCAGGAAGGTCATCTGTCAGACCAGGAAGTTTGTCTTCTTCTTGATTCACTCTCAGAGTGAGTGAAAGATTGCATCCACATCCATGGCCTTCGCGATCGATCTCTCCACACAGCAGAAGCAAGTGGATAAGGTCATGGAATAATATAAAGACATCTTCTCCTCACCTAACGGGGTACCTCTGCACTCTAAGGTCAATCATTCCATCGATGTGTCCCTCGGTGCATTGCTACCCAATGGGCCAATCTATCATCGCTCTTTATTATAAAATGAAGATATCAAGCATCAGATCCAAGAACTACTCCACAAGCGACACAGTTGACCCGACTCATCACCTTGTGGAAGCCCAATCGTGCTTGTGCAGAAGAAAGACAAGACCTGACGACTCTACATTGATTACCGAGCCCTAAATAAAATCACAGTCAGGAACCAGTACCCAATTCCCTGAATCGATGATCTCCTTGATCATCTCAAGGGGGCCAAATACTTTAGTAATATTGATCTAAATTCTAGCTACCATCAGGTCCCAATAGAGCAGACAAATGTATGGAAGACTGCCTTCAAGTCAAAAGAAGGTTTTTTTGAATGGTTGGTCATGCGATTTGGTTTGAAAAATGCACCAACAACTTTCATGAGGATGATGGACGATATCTTGCGGTCGTTCACCAATTATTTTTTAGTGGTGTATCTGGATGAAATTCTCATCTACAACAAGACTTGGCCAGAACACTTGCAACATATTCAACAGACTATGCACACTATGCGGTAGCACAAGCTATATGCCAACTTGGAGAAATGTTCCTTTGCCATGGACAGGTTCTAATACCTAGGCTACATAGTTGATAAGAATGGTGTGCATGTGGATCCAGCCAAGATCTAGGTCATCCGTGATTGGCCAACGCTAGCCACACTCACTGATCTTCAGATCTTTTTAGGCCTTGCCAATTTCTATCGCAGGTTCGTGTTGGGATTCTCTCATATTGCATGGGCCCTCAACCAAGTAACCAAGGGTGGTGGTAAGGAAAATTTTGTGTGGGGCATGTCCCAACAACAAGCGTTCAATGATTTGAAGCAGCACTTGCACTCGCCCCTAGTGCTTTCATTACCCGACCTACAACAACCCTTTGAGATCGAGACAGAGGCTTCAAACAACGTTGTAGGTGCAGTTCTCACTCAGCATGGCCACCCCGTGGCCTATCATAGTGAGACATTATCAGATGTCATCTGTAAGTACTCTACTTATGAAAAATAAATGTACTTCATTGTGCAAGCTTGTCGCCAATGGAGGCATTACATTCTCTGGAAGGAGACAATCATCCACACTAATCATAAGTTGTTTTAGTTCATGCAAGGAAAATTGCAGAATGACTACCATCAGAAGTGGTTCATATACTTGTAGCAGGTCCACCTCAACATCAAGTATAAGACAGGAAGTACCAAATGTGTCGTTGATTTCCTCAACCGACCTTCGGATGGCCCCAACTCTATGAGAAAGATCTTGACCTCCCCACCACCTACCAGATGTTGGGTGCAAACATAACTGTCGCTAATTTCCATCTTCAAGACGAGTTTCTATGTCATATGGTCCATCTCTGCGTTCCATCAAGCAAGCGAGTGAAGCTGAATTGGGAAGCCCACTACAATCGAGTGGAAAGACACTTTGGCATAGAAAAGACAATGGAAATGCTACAACAACATTTCTACTGGCCGAAACTTCAACAGGATGTTAGCAAGTATATCAGGTCCTACACTTCTTGTGTTATTGCTAAACTGACCACTAAGAAACAACGCATGTACACCCCTCTGCCTACTTCTTATAGGCCTTGGGAATCCATCTCAATGGAGTACATGTCGGGATTTTCGTCCACCAAGCGGGGAAATGATTATGTTTTTGTGGTTGTTGATCGCTTTTCCAAGATGGGGATTTTAGCTGCCTGTAAGAAGAGCATCATAGTGGAGGCCAATACCAAGCTCTTCTTTGAACGAGTGTGGGTACATTTTGGAATACCACAAGACATTATCTCATATCAGGACAATTGATTCCCCAACAAATTATGGTCGACCCTTTGGTCACTGCTGGACACCAAGCTCACCAAATTCACTGCCTTCCACCCCCATACAGATGGCCAAACTGATGTCATCAACTGGATGATCATGCATAACCTGCGCATGTACAATTCCAAGCACCCTCGCACATGGGATGAGAGTCTTCCCTATGTTCAACACAACCACAACAAAGCCATACATAACTCAACCAACCACAACCCCTTTCAGGTGGGGATGGGATTTCAACCATTGGGTCCCATGGATGTTGTACTACCCCTTGCAACCACCCAGGCAAACTCGTCCCATGCTCAAATTGAAGTTGACAAAGCCACCCAGTTCATTGAGCGGATCCAACACATCCTCCAACAAGTTCGAGATATTTTACAGAAATCCAATGCCAAGTACAAGCAACGCCATGATCAACATCGGGTGTCGCAGAAGTTTTAGGTGGGAGACAAAGTTTGGCCTCACTTTGTTGGGCCTTCCGTCCACCAAGCGGGGAAATGATTATGTTTTTTCGGTTGTTGATCACTTTTCCAAGATGGCGATTTTGGTCGCCTGTAAGAAGAGCATCATAGTGGAGGCCACTACCAAGCTCTTCTTTGAACGAGTGTGGGTACATTTTGGAATACCACAAGCCATTATCTTATATCAGGACAATCGGTTCCCCAGAAAATTCTGGTCGAGCCTTTGGTCATTGCTGGACACCAAGCTCACCAAATCCACTGCCTTCCACCCCCATACGGATGGCCAAACCGATGTCGTCAACTGGATGATCATGCATATCCCGCGCATGTACAATTCCAAGCACCCTTGCACATGGGATGAGAGTCTTCCCTATGTTCAACACAACCACAACAAAGCCATACATAGCTCAACCGACCACAACCCCTTTCAGGTGGGGATGGGATTTCAACCATTGGGTCCCATGGATGTTGCACTACCCCTTGCGACCACCCAGGCAGATTCGTCCTATGCTCAAATTGAAGCTAACAAAGCCACCTGGTTCATTGAGTGGATCCAACACATCCTCCAATAAGTTCAGGAAATTTTATAGAAATCCAATGCCAAGTACAAGCAGCGCCATGACAAACATCGGGTGCCACACAAGTTTCAGGTGGGAGACAAAGTTTGGTTGCACTTGCAGAAAGAATGCCTTACAAGGCCCCATCGAAAGATTCATCCACTCCGCTATGGACCTTACACCGTCACCAAGGTTGTGGGAAATAATGCTTTTGAGCTCAATATACCCCCCTTCCATGTCTTGCACCCAGTGTTCAATGTGGATCTCCTTCGGCCATATTTTCTACCATTATTGGACACCTCAGAGATAGCAGAACAATTGACACCAACAGATCTCAACCCTGACTGCATGGAACATGCATCCAATGATCATATCCTGGACACACAGGTCAAGGGAGCTTGCCATCAAAGGATCCATCTTTATCGGGTTGCCAAAGTAGGGTAGCTCTTGCACCAAGGCAAGTGGCTCACTCAGGGCCAAATTTAGCAGAAATTTCCTCCTCTGATGGGGGAACTCAACGCAATGGACACCATTGATTCCTTGGGGGGGGGGGGATTGATCCAGGTGGATATCGGTGACCATCCACCTATTCCAACCAACTCATCTTGGCAACTTTTCAGTTTGGCAGTTTTTTCCTAGTTTTCGGGTCTTGAACTTTTGGGGTCGTTTTGAGGCCCTAAACAACGTTTTTAGGGCTCACCATAGTCAAATTGTAAACAAGGTCAAAGTCAAATTCTGATGGCATAATTTGTAGTCCTTGGGTGGACCTTTCCAACGGGCTATCGTGCGCCTAAAATGAAGATCGTATGCAAAAGTTACGACCCTGGGAAGTTGATGTACCGACTTACCCCAACGGGGCCCACATGACTCTTGGTGATTCATATCCTATGGTTAGGTTTTTGGATGTCTAGGGTTTTGTCATTCATGTTTATTGTAAAAAGGATTTCATAGCTTCATTGTACTCATCTTCTTGAGAATGAGAGAAACCGTCACATCTCTTCTCAGAGATAAGCCACCACCATTCTAGCAAGCTGGTTTTAGTCTGCATTTTACAATTTCAACATACTTCTTTATTAACAGAAGCCAAGTTTTACTGTATCTTTGTTATTGTTCATTGAATATTTGTGTTAATAATATAGATTTGTATTCATTTCGTTCTACTCATAAAATCCAGATCACTTGCTTTCTTGACAAGATTACATCCTCTATATCAAATAAAAACATGATAAACCATCAGACTAGGGAAGTAAAAATAAAAATGGGACTCCAATACCTCTCGCTCACAACCATCAGGGAATTCATTAAATGCAAGGGAACCTTCATTCAAGAGAAGCATTTTTTTGAAAATGGAGTCTACTTAAGAGTTCAATTCCTTGTAGATACGTGAAAAGGAAATCCACTCGAAAGACTAAATAGAAGACTGAATTTCCTGGATTAAATGCTTCAAGGGAAACACTTCCACTTTGTTCCTTTTGTTAGCCCAATCGATGACTATCTTAGAATCTCCCAACACCTGTAACTATTAGAAAAATAGGTGTGCTCGTTTCACCATAGACAATATAGCAATATTTTCACCCAACCATAGGCACAAAGGCCACCCCCAAGCACCTTAACCTTGACATACACAATAATTCTGGAAGCGATCCAATAGCAACTAAGATAGTGCACCTTTCTTCAAGGCTAGCGCACCAAACAAGAATAACCAAAGACCAAGCAGAAAGTTGAAACAATAACCAAGAGAAAGTTCAACCTAAATCCAAGATACCAATTGCAGCCGCTGCAACTGCACTCCCTCTCCAAACTTGCGCACCACTAGTGTTATGCAGTTGTGAGAGGGAGAGTGACAAATGAGCTCTAGAGCCCTCTTATTTATAGTGCTCCAACTCACTTGATTGGGTTGACTTCTCTTCCTCGAGACTAATAACTCAATATTAATTAATCTCTCGAGTTGACTTGTAATAAAGGCAATGATCTCAAGCACAACCAGACCATTCAACCAATAACATCATCATACCCACACAAACTATCTTATGATCATGTAGATCAACTCACGAGCAACATCATCACTATCAATATCATCAACTACATCATCTCTCGAAGCCATACTCCATCTGAGTATTCAAGCATGATGTTGAATAAGTTACTCACTCCACAAAGTGATACAAGAACCATTCTTCTAATCCAGATAAATGTCTTAGAAGAATAATTGTTCCAACAGGTGTCGGAAGCTACATCGTGGGCTACAAGGACTATTCTTCTAATCCGAACATACATCATAGAAGAATGACTGTCGTGGACCATTTTCCATAGGGAGAATGTCTGTCCACCAGCAATTTGTCCTACCTGGACCATTCTCTTCCTGGGGAATGTCTGTTCATCAACATATTGACTATCCATCTTGCTGGTAATCATCTCCAACACTAGTGATAGTCTCCATGGAAATCAAAACAATGCCATCCAATAGAACACAATTATGTCTATCCATAGTAGTACACAAATACTACCCAGTGGTACACAACCACTCCTAGTAGCATACAACTACTAAATAGTGACACACGGTCACTACCAGTGGATCACATCCACCACAGTAGCATACAACTATTGTCCAGAGACATACAGTCTCCACAAAAATCATATCATTTGATATCAACAATATCATGATACAAACTGAGTCGTCTGGGCCATTCTTCCACTCACATTTGTGAGATCTAGAAGAGCATCTTCCTTTAGAAAGTAAAACATTAGCCATGGGCTATCTAGACTATTCTTCCCAAACATAGAAGAATATGTGTCCCTAATTTATGAGCTTGGACCATTCACTTAAATGGGTCATTCCTCTGGCACTAATCATAGTGCAACTTGGAGAGAATGAGTCTTCTCTAGGGAATGTATGTCCTTGATTGTTGAACCTGGACCATTCACCTAACTGGGCCATTCCTCTGGCACTAATCACAATGTAGCTTGGAGAGAATGAGTCTACCCTAGGGAATGACTGTCCGGACCATTTCCTATGGAAATAACTGTCCTGCACCAACCACCAAATGGACCATTCTTTGAAACTTCTCACAATTGTGAACTTCAAAAGAATGATTGCCCGACGAGGTGGACCATTCTACTTGACCACTACTCAGAGTGACTTCCAAGAAGAATGACTGTCTTAGACCATTCCCCCACACTGGCCATAAGGGGAATAGTTGTCTATGGTACATCAACAATCTATCGGACCATTTTGATTACAAAAATGACTGTTTGATCTGGACCATTTTCCGAACTAGAAAATGACTGTCTGTAAAAAATTTCAAACCACTTTTCGAACTAGAAAGGAACTACCCAAACTGGACCATTATCCTAACTGGAAAATGACTGTCCATAAATCAATAAAATATTAGTGCTCCCTCCCAACCTGGGAGTAATCATTTACTTTTTCAATAAGGAAGTCATCTCCACGAGCCCCAACTTTGAGTACACAAACTTCTCATCTTGGATAGAGGCGTCACCAAAATATCTACTATTTGCTCATCCATGGAGATATATTAAAGAACCGCTTCTCCCTTTTGGAATTTATCACAAAGAATATAATGCTTGATCTCAATGTGCTTCGACCTGTCATGGAACATTGGGTTATTTGAAATATTCACATAACTCTGATCATTACAATATATCATGGTCAAATTCATCACCTGATCAGAGAGTCCAGAAACCAACTTATGGATCCACATTGCTTCCGTACAAGCATCACAAGCTACAATATGCTTTGCTTATGTAGTGATGAGTGCATCAGACTTTTGTTTCCTACTAGCCCATGACATCACGACAAATCTCAAACTGAAACATATCCAAGTAACACTTATTTTTTCATCTGCACTCCCTGCCTAATCTGAATCGATAAATCCATGCAGTTGTATATCATAACTTAAGTGTCCCACAAAACAAATATCTGGTTGAGTATTCTCCAAATATATTAACGATCCAATCAATTGTCGATACAAAGACGGGTCTACTAGATTAGAGTCTCAACTTCTTCACATTTGTCATCATGGGAGTTTTCCATGGATTTGCAATCCATCATCCCGGACTTCTGAGTAACCATTTTGATACACTTTCTCTATCATAGGAAGTTTTTGCCACGCTTCTGTTGTATATGAGATACTCTACATCAAGTTGCTTGAATCCATACAAGGTCTTCTTCCATTTTCATACATGGGTCTCTTTCTGGTATACTTTAAAACTTTGAGATTGCTCTACATAAGCTTCTTCCTCAATTGTTCTTATTGGGAAGAACAATCTTTTACATCCAACTGATATAAGCTTCAATCCATGGATACTGCAAGAGATATAATAGCTCAAATAGAGGTATATCTAGTTTACTGGAACAAGTTGTCATCATAGTCTTCTCCCTCCTTCTGGAAGAAACTCTAGTTCTGAATCTCGCAATGCTTCCATTCATAAAAAAAAATCACAATTCCTTACACACATTGTTCTTCATCACAACTTCCATTCCTTTTGCTTGACTGATTCTAGTGGGTTCAAACCATGCTAGTAGTCTTATGATTCTTGGTATAATAACTAGTTGTTCTGGCTTTTCTTTCTTTGTTGGAATCTTCATGTTCTTCCTCATGTTCCTGTTTCACTTTGGGGTCCATGGAGTCTTCTATAGATTCCATGCCCTTCCTTCTTGAAGATTCCAACTTCTTCCTTTCATCATAGGAACATAGATGTAGATGGACAACCAAGGATACTTAGGCTTCTTTTTGAAGAAGACTTCTTCTAGATTCAAACTGAACATGTGTTGCTTATCATGGCCGCTACTTTCAATGGGGAACATGGACATATACTTTATAATCTTCACAGATTCTTCAATGGATCATAACATTTAGGATTAGCTCCCTCCTAATTCTGGCTTCATGCATGAATGCATGCTATTCTTTTGGAATTTTGCAATCATGTCCCTCC
>SNQJ01S0074618.1:10596-25806 GCA_010110895.2 Picea sitchensis | reverse complement strand
CGAGCCTATCATGACCTCTATTCCTTTGACTCCAGGAAAGTGCAATGTCTCAGAGTTATCAAAGACCTAGTTGTGACCTCGTTTCAGTTGCCCATGAAAAGTGTGGTCATGGATATTGTAGTGGCTGATGTCCCCCCCAAGTTCGGTATGTTGTTGTCAAGATCTTGGATAAAAATATTGGGGGGAACTTTGCATATGGACCTCACATATGCTACTATCCCAGTGTTTGGAGGAGAACATAGGAGGCTATATAGGGAAGCCCAGTTGGCCTATATAATTAGTGATGAAGCTAATCCCACCAACCATCCCATTTTTTCCTTGGACACTGATTTAGGTTCCAGTTTACTGCAACTCACTCATGCTCCCAAGCCTCCTCTTATACTCAGAAAGCAACCCACCACTCCTCATGAATTTCCTCCCTCCATCACCCCCGTCTGGAAAATGTTTTTTGATGGAGTCTGTTCCAGGGAAGGCGCTGGTGCTGGGGTGTGTTTTGTGTCACCTTCTCAGGAGACCATATCCCTGTCATATAAGCTGGAATTTGAAACCACCAACAATGTGGCAGAGTATGAAGCTCTTGTTCTGGGTATGAGTGCTGCAAAAGAAATGGGGATTAAAGAGATAGCAATATTTGGAGATGTTGAGTTGATTATCCAGCAAGTCAGAAATGCCTATCGTGCTAATAATCCCCGTCTCAGAAATTACATAAATAAGGTATGGGACCTAATTGATAGTTTCTTCTTGGCTTTTAACATTTCTTTCATTCTGAGGGGGGAAAATACTTCAATCGATTCTTTAGCTGTCTCAGCTAGTTTGCTCAAGTCTCCGCCACCTATGGTCAAATCTGATGTTGAAATAAAATATAGGCCCTCTGTACCAGACAATGTCAAGCATTGGAAGGTATTCGAAGATGATCTGGAAATCGAAAAATTTCTCCAATCTGTCGATGAATTTTCTGCGTTGCACATTGATCAGGATCTGGACATGGAAGGTGACCCTCACCCTGAGGTGTTTTTAAATAAAATTGCTAACCACCAGATTATTCGACTACCTAGCAATCGCATTCTAAGGGGACTAATTCCTTTAGAAAGATTGTTCAATGGGAATGATGTGGCAGTAAAGGGTAGGGTTTTAGATGAAGATGCTGACACAGCCGAGTGCAACATTGGCACACCGGAGGAGCCTAAGTTTGTCAAGCTGTCAAGGAGTTTGACCACATAATAGAGGGTCGAATATACTGAGTTGCTGAGAGAATTTGCTGATGTGTTTGCATGGACCTACAAAGACCTCAAGACGTACGACACATCCGTCATTGAACACAAGATCCCACTGAAGGAAGAGGCTAAGCCATTTAGGCAGAAGCTAAGACAAATAAATCCCATGTTGTTGCCTATCATGGAGAAAGAAGTGAAGAAGTTGTTAGAGGCCCAGATCATCATCCCCTTGAGATATTCCGAATGGGTGGCCAATTTGGTTTCGGTAAGGAAGAAAAGTGGAGAAATCAGGCTTTGCGTCAATTTCAGGAACCTGAACAGAAGCTCAAAGAAATACAATTATCCCCTACCCAACATGGAACACATATTGCAGAGGGTAACCGGTGCATCTAGGATTTCCATGATCGATGGTTTTTTTGGCTATAATTAGATATCGGTCATGCCTGAGGACAGAGAAAAAACGACCTTTACCACTCCTTGGGGCACATTCATGTATGCCAAAATTCCTTTTGGGTTGATGAATGCAGGAGCCACATTTCAGCGAGCCATGGACATAGCTTTTATCAGGGAGAAAGATCAGTTTGTTGTAATCTATCTGGATGACATCATAGTCTTCTCGAGGTCAGATAAAGAGCACTGTTGTCACCTGAGGAAAGTTTTATTGAAGTGTCAAAGGTTTGGCCTTTCCCTCAACCCCAATAAATATTTGTTTTCTATGGAGGAGGGGAAGCTATTAGGCCATATAGTATCAGCAGAAGGAGTGAGGATTGATCCTATCAGAGTGGAGGCAATTCGGACCCTGTCACTTCCCAGATCTAAGAAGGAAGTTCAGGCCTTTTTGGGGAAGATTAATTTTATGAGGAGATTCGTCTCGAATTTTGCTGAGCTGGTGAAACACATCACAGCCATGCTCAGGAAGGGAAATGAAGTGAAATGGACCGCTGAACCCAGGGAATGTTTTGCCCAAATAAAAAGGGCATTAACTGAGGCACCTGTGTTGATCAGTCCTGACTATTCCAAAGATTTCCTAATCTTCTCTTTCGCTTCTTTTGATACAGTAGCAGCAGTCTTGTTGCAGAAAAATGAGGAAGGGCGAGAGCAACCCATCGCCTTCTTCAGCAAGGCATTAAGAGATGTAGAGGTCAGGTATGAAATCATGGAGAAATAGGCCTATGCCTTAGTGAAATCTCTCAAAGCTTTCAGAGTCTATGTCTTGCACTCAAAAGTGACCGCATACGTTCCTTCAGCCTCTGTGAAGGACATCCTTGTACAACCCGACATTGACGGGAAGACGAGTAAATGGATAGCCAAGATCCTGGAATTTGACTTGGAAATAAGCCTTACCAAATTGATCAAAGGTCAAGGCTTAGCCAAGCTGTTGGATGAAGCTAATCGCAAAGCTTTGGGGGTAGATTTCATCAATGCACGTTTAGAAAATCAACAGAATCAGCTGTCCGACGTAGACCCTCAAACAAAACCCCTGTTGGCTCGATGTCCTTGGTATAAGGATGTCATATATTTTTTGCAGGAGTTGCGGCCTCCATATGGCCTACAAAGAAACAAAGCAAGAGCTCTGAAGCTCAAGGCAGTTAGATATTGCCTTGTCGATCAAATTTTATACTGGAAAGACCCCCTGGGGGTGCTTTTAAAATGCATGGATCCACAAGAGGCCGACAGGATATGGTTGAATTTCACAGCGGCCTATGTGGAGGGCACCATTTCTGGAAGACCACAACCCACAAAATTCTCAGAGTTGGGTACTACTGGCCCACCTTGTTCACTGATGTCCATAGAGGAGTTAGAGCCTGTATCCCATGCCAAATATTTTCAAGAAAGCAACAGCTCAAGTCTCTACCTTTAAAGCCTGTAGTTGTTTCAAGACCTTTCCAGCAATGGGGCCTAGATTTTATTGGAGAAATCCACCCTACTTCCAGCAGGCAGCACAGATGGATCCTGACTGCCACGGATTTCTTTACTAAGTGGATTGAAGCTATCCCCACCAGGAGTGCTTCCCACAAGGTAATCATTGGATTCCTGGAAGACCTCATCTTAAGGTTCGACTGCCCAAGAAAGATTGTTATTGATAATGCAGCCTCTTTCAAGGCTGAGCCGTTAGTCAAGTTCTGTGAACAATTCGGGATCAAACTGATTCACTCCACCCCATACTATCCCCAGGGCAATGGTTTAGCAGAATCCTCCAACAAAATCCTGATAAGGATCATCAAAAGATTATTGGAGGACAACAAAAGGGCTTGGAACTCAAAGCTGAAATTCGCCCTATGGGTCGATCAACTGACCACAAAGAGATCTATAGGCATCTCCCCTTTCCAGTTAGTTTACGGAGCATAAGTTGTCTTCCCTTCTCAGCTGGCCATTCCCGTAGCGAAATTCTTCCAGGATTATCAAGAAGAGCCCAATGACATGATCAGAAGAATTCATCAACTGGTAGAAGTCCAGCAGGCCATAGAGCAGGTAATGATCGGAATTCAGGACCATCAACAGATGACCAAGTAGGTTTTTGATAAGAAGGCCAAGAAGGAGGAGTTCCAGATAGGAGACCTGGTATTGAAATGGGATGTTCCTAAGCAAGATAAGGGCAAGCACACCAAATTTGAAGCCCTGTGGATCGGGCCCTTCAAAATCTCTGAGGTTTTCTCAAATAACACGTACAAGTTGCAAGATTTGGAGGGTGAAGAAGTTTTCAACATCCCAGTAAATGGGCATTTTCTGAAAAAATGTTTTGTCTGAGCCTTCGGTGGCTCCTGTGTTTTGTAAATATTGTCCTTTTGGTTCTTTGTTTATTTTTATTTTTATTTTTTGGCTTAGTAAATGACTCCATAGCCCAACAGTAAGGCACTGGAACTGCAAAATGAGTCCTTAGAGCATCACCGGGATGACTCTATCCCCCATGGAGCCTAATGTTAGCAACATTACTTGTCTTCGGCATAGGGATATCCAGGTCTGCAGGTTGCATGAGAAGCGCCCAAGCGCAACACACAGAAGAAGTCCTTTTCGGACTTAAAATCAAGTGAGTGGGCATTTCGTTCTTCAGCGGAAAGGATTCAGCGACAGAGCAGAGCAGCGGTTAGTGGGTAATTGCAGTTAACCGAGTTGCACCAAGTATAGCACCAAAAGGTTTGTAAGGAAGTCAACGGTCAGAATTCTTCGAGAGGCACTCGCAAAGTTACGAAGGCCGTCGATCGCGAGTAGTTTAAGCGCAGTGTTATTTCTCGAACTCAATGTTCGTGAGTTCGAAGGGCGGACCATATCCTTTGGTTGTGTAAGATTTCCAGTTATGAAAAGTGTCCAGAGGGGGTCAACCATTACTGACCATCGCGTCTCAGGACTTCGCGAGGGGAGAATGCCAAAGTTCGATACTCCCACTCGCGAGGTCACGAATAGCGAGAGGCGCTAGTACTTGGGCCCTAGCCGATGATTACATGTAGAGAGCGCTGACCAGGGAAGGAGCTCAGCCCGTATCGCCATCTCGGGGAGCGAGATTTTGGAAAAGAGGAGCCAAGGGCCTTCGACCCGCGAACTCGCGAGTCATGAAACACAAAAAACTTTTAAATGACGGGCCCACAATATCGTCGAAAGTATTATGGGCCGTCCGATCAAAAGGAGGGTATGTGGTGCGCGATTAGGCTCTACCGCCTCTTCGCGCATCGCGACTTTGAATAGCAAGAATCAACCTCCTCCTAGCTGTGAGACGCGAAGCACCGAAAGTGCTTAGGGGTTGGGCCCACGGTCTTGACGCCCGGTCACTTGGGGAAAGAAAAAGAGTTGTGCAAAGGGGCCGAAATGTCGGGTTTAGCTGCAGAAAGGATCACCGCGTTCTCCAAAAGACCAGTTCGGCTCGACCTCGGTCTTGGTCCTCGCTAAAAATAAATGAAGATGAATGGAGGTAGTTGAAACCTCAACTCACTCATTGAATGCAAGGCATGGAGGTTCCGGCAAACAGTCTACCCGAGATGGTCTTGTACATTCATTTTATCCAAAAGGGGTCATGCCGAGTTCTCATCTGACCAGAGGAGTTTGCACACACCATTTCAGCCTTTAATGTTTCAGCTACCTCCCCTGCAAAGGCCATGCAAAATTAAGATGACGTCTGACGAAGGATTTTCGTTCGAAGTTTGATTGAAGGGACGCTATGCCTTGGAAGGTGAGCACACCTCTGTTGGGCAAATTTGTCTGAGTATATGTACTCAGTTTTTGCATTTTTGAAAGTATTGATGGTAGAGCGAAGCTCCCGACTGTAAAGTTTTAATAGACACTCTAGCTCTCTAGTTATGCATCTGTATGTAAGATTTCTTGTTTAATGACAGACAGTCTTCTCACCTCATCTAGTTTTCATCTCATACTGAGAGAATTCGTGATCGACTGATTCGCGCGAATTATTGCAATTATGTTATGATAAAGGATTTATTGTTGCATTGTTGTATTCTCCGGTTTTCTACGTTTGAATGTAATAAGATCTTGCATTTAGATGCCTTCTCCTACACTCTGTTAGAAACCAAATGTTTACGACAGATCCTTGCATCTCTCTGATATAAGTCTTCCCCCTACTCACCCTTACTACAACTCACTGTCTAAAGTTTGATCAAGACCTCACCTGTCCATGCATACATGGCCTAGTTTCGGAGTTAGAACAATATGGCGTTGAGTTGGCTTCCATTCGATCAGCTCTTTTATAAAAAAAATCATGACATAAACTGATGGGCGTCGGGCTCTGCCCCTGCTGCAATCCAGGGGTGACTTCTGACGCTAACACCTCCATATAAGACAATCCATGCTTTCGTCTACATCCTTATTGCCTTCTGCAAAGTGTCACAAGTCTTATTCTAATTTCCTCTTGATTACCGACTTTTTTTGGTTTGAATCCTTCTGGATCTCTTCAAGTTTGATTCTGATTTCGGCCTATCTGGTAGTTGTTACTTATATAATAGATTCCTTAGGAATTTGTCACCAAAGATTGTCAACGTACTTCATCCTTTTCATGCACATTACTTGACTTGTAGTCATTGTAATATCAATCCTTATCTTGTTATTCTTCCATAGGTATTGTTTCACTGACTATCTTATCTTCTAAGAAATAGATACACATGATATGTACATGAACTATGTAAACATGGTGTGTAAGAGAAGTATGTTACATAAGAATATTGTTACCTTGATTAGAAGAAGAAGTTTGTTTTATCCTACTTGGATTTATTTGAGGGTTCCCTTTCTTCGACAACTGTTGCTTTGTGTGTTTCCTTCATTTTCTTCAACTCAGGACAATGATTCCTGTAGTGACCATATTTTAAACAGTTGAAGCATTGTATTTTTGACATATCCTTTTCTTGATTTGGTTTCTTCCTTAAGCAAAACTTCTTCTTATTCCTGAAGTTCTTGAACTTTGCTGTGGAGGCTTGATCATCATATTTATTTTGGGATTTCTCTTTTGGGCTAATCATTGATTCTTCTTGTGCACAACAAGTCCAAAGCTCTTCAAATGTGGGATACTCCTTTCTTGTGTTCATGCTTGCGGCAAATGCATCCCATGTCTTGGGAAGGCCATTGAGTACTATATTTACTAGTTCCTTTTCTGAAATGTTTTTTTCAATAGCTTGTAGTTGATCTCTTAACTGAGAGATTCTTACAAAGTATGATGTTATATTGTCATCATCATTCATTTTCATGTCACAGAGCTCATTCTTCAGACTCATTACTTGTCCAATTTTTCTGACTAAGAAGAGGTTAGTTAGGGAATCGTACATCTTCTTAAATGTAGGTATCAAGTAGTATTTTACAAAGTCCACTAGGATACTCATAGTGTTAATGTCATTGTCCTTGAACTTCTCCATAACTGCAACATTTTGAGGTTCCTTCTCTTTTCTTGCTTCAAATTGTGGTTCCATGATCTTTCCTTTCATGATATCCAACACTTTATTCTTGGCAAGGATGAGGTCAATCCTTGTTTTCCATGCTCTTAAGTTAGAAGCCCCTTCTAACTTGTTTTCTAACTTCATAGAGTAAGTCATGACTACTTTGACTTGGTCAACCTTTGAATTTGACTTAGCTTGTTGAGAGTACCAGAGATGCACTAGGATAGGGTGCACTAGGCTATCCAGGAATTAGGTCAAAATCTTCACTTAAGGTGCCTCAACAAGAGGGCTAGCATTTCATTGTTGTAGCAAAAAATTTGACTGCAACTGCAACTGCAACTGAGAAAATCCTCCTAATCTATCTTCCAGCGGTTAGATTGTCCGAAGATAGTGTGGGCCCATAACCTGTTAGAAAAATAGGTGTGCTCATTTCACCATAGATAATATAACAATATTGTCACCCAAACATAGGCACAAATGCCACCCCTGAGCACTTTAACCTTGACAGACATAATAATTCTGGAAGCAATCCAATAGCCAACCAAGATAGCTTACCTTTCTTCAAGGCTAGCGCACCAAACAAGAATAACCAAAGACCAAGCAGAAAGTCCAAACCATAACCAAGAAATTTTTTAACCTAAAGCCAAGATACCAGTTGCAACAACTGCAACTACAGTCCCTCTCCAAACTTGTGCACCAATAGTCTTATGCAGTTGTAAGAGTGAGAGTGACAAATGAGCTCTAGCGCCCTCTTATTTATAGTGCTCCAACTCACCTGACTTGGTTGATTTCTCTTCCTGGAGACTAATAACTCAATATTAATTAATCTCTTGAGCCGACTTGTCTTCTAGGGTTATTATCCAGAGTTTTAGGCTTTCTCTTGCTTCCTGGAATATTCTAGTGTAGTCAAGGTTACACGTAGAGGTTAATACCTCTCACAAATACCATACTATCAACAATAACTTCTTGATATTTTGTTTATCTGCAAAGTAAAGAAGTGTCCATAAGGTTGAGAATTCAGCCTTCGTATTAGAGCCATTTGCTGGCACATATCTGATGAGGAAGACGTTGGATTGGTTGAGAAACAAAATTTCCCCTGCTCCACTCATGGGAGGAGAGCCCTGGCTGGCTCCATCGAAAACCCCCCAAGGAATATCATAATCCAAAGCAGACATCTCCAGACACCTAGGAGGTTTGAACTTGAATTCTAATTTATATTCTTTTTCTAATTTGATCACTAGTTTGATAGTAATCTCATATGGAATAAACTTATCCTAGAAAATGCATAGATTTCAATCCCACCAAACAAAGTATACCAGATAACAAGGAAGATATTTAAAGCGAGCCATTGAAGCATCCATCATCCAATCCTGAACACAAGCCTCCAAGTGTGATTTGATCCATAGAGACTTGGGATTCATTTTCCTAAGAATGACTGACTAGAACTCCTTGAAGTAAAGACAATGCACAAAGAGATGAACAATTGATTTTGCATCTGACTTACATAATGAGCACCAGTTAAGACCTGACAAGCCCCGCTTAAGGCCATTGTCCCAAGTAAGCAACTTATTCTTCAGTGGAAACAACAATGTGATTTTTGACTTCAAAGGACCAAAGAGATTCCAAACCTAATCCCACCACTAGGAAGGTTCAACTTGGGTCGTTGCCTCCGATTGAGCAAGATATCCCAACTTAATTGTATAGTCCCCTGATAAAGAATTTTTGGACCAGCTAAAGAATCAACATCTTCCTCTCCAAGCTTGCTAAAATTGATACATAACAAGCTAACATAACCATGCCACTCCTTTTCCATATCACCTCTCAATCTAAGATCAACTTCATATTTTCACCTGCTTCTTCCAGAACCCTACATATTATGAGATTGGGCATCACAAAGGTAGAAAATATCTCTATCGTGCAAGGTTGAAACAAGATATTATAAAATGTGATAACCAATTATCGCCCCAATCCAAGGATCCTCTCCCAACTAGATCTTCCTACCATTCCCAACACGCCAGGTCATCCGATTTCCAACTAAAGGGAACACGTCTACACAATCTTTCCAAATCACCGAGCAGTCTTTAGAATACTTTTTGGGCTATCTGAAACAATCCTCAATTGAAATCCCCCCTAAATACTTTGTTCTAATAATCCTTCCCCACAAGGACTCAATGAAGGTAAGTCTCCACAAGTTGGATGCAACAAGGGCTTGACATAACAGATATATATTTTTAACTCCCCATCCACCCTACTTTTTGGGCAGAGAAACTGTAAATCGTTTAACAAGAGGGATCCAATCAATAGCTCTATTTCCAAACCAAAGGAATAAAAAACTTCTCTTTCTAATCTTAGTGAGGATATCCTTAGGGATTTTCACAATGGAAGCCCAATACACAAGAATACTCTCCAAAACCGACTTCAACAAGACAAGCTTTCCTCCCCTAGAAAGCCACCGATTAACCGATAGAGAAATGTGTGCGTCAATCTTGTTGTAAATCCAGGACCAATCGACAATCTTGTAAGAATTAGGCTTGAGTAAGAAACCCAAATATTTAACACCTTTGTCAAGAACATCTTTTGTAAAAGGAAGGGAGACTACCAAATCACTCAAGACTTATGATGAGAGAGCGTTATACAAGAGACACAATTTAGAAAGATTAAACTTCATACCAATAGGAAAACATTAACGATCCATTTTTTTTTTTAACTCAAGGAACTCATTTGAAGACCCATATCCAAAAAGAAAAACATCATAGACAAAAAGAAGGTGAGAGATGAACTCAAACAAATAAATTTTTACACCCTTCAGAACACGATGATGATGAGCATTTTTTAAGAGAATGTTAAGACATTCTGTAACCAATAGGAACATGAAAGGTGACAAGGGGAAGTATTGCCTGAGACCCCTGGTAGATTGAAAGAACTTAAAGGGAGCACCATTAATAATCACAACACAATAAACTGACTGGACACAACTCATGATCAATTTGACTTTCGCCAAATTCATACCCATTTGAAGAAGAAGCAACATGAGATAAACCCAACGAACTCTATCATAAGCTTTAGACAAATCTAGCTTTAAAACCATTGTTGAGAAATTAGATTTGTTTTTGGAATCCCCTCCCGAGCTATAGTGACCGCACCATGAATTCAATGATTACTTAGAAACCAAAACTGCTCTTCTGAAATCAAGTCACTAAGGATTGGTTTCAATCTATTAGCCAATATTCTTGTGACTAATTTATAAATGACATTGCAACATGAAATTGGACAAAACTCCTCCAAAGAAACCACATCTTATTTTTTAGGAATTAATGTTAGGAACGTCTAGTTAAACGTCTCCAACATCTTACTCGATTGCTTAGATTCACTCACCACCTGTATGATCCAGGTGGATATTGGTGGCCACCCACCTATTCCAACTGTCTCCTCTTGACAATTTTTAGTTCAACACGTTCTTCTGTACTTATTTGTAATTGTGGGTTCTACACTTATGGGGTTGTCTAAATCCCTACACATTTTCCAGGTGGAGACTGGTGGACGCCCACCTAATCCAACTGGATTATTTTGGAAATTTTCATGTCAACACATCTTTATGTACTTCCAGGGCCGTTTTGGGGCCCTAAACAATATTTTTTGGTTTGCCACAGTCAAACTATAGACAAAGTCAAATTTTGATGAAATAATGTGTATTTCTCGAGAAGACCTTTCCAATGGGCTATCACGCGCCTAAAACAGAGGTCGTATGCAAAAGTTATGACCCTAGGAAGTTGAGGTACCAACTTACCCATCGAGGCCCACATAACTTTTGGCATTTCATCTCCTAGGGTTAGGTTTTTGGATGTCTAGGGATTTGGCATTCTTGAGTAATGTTAAAAGGGACTTTGGAGCCTCATTGCAATCAGTCTTCTCAGACACATGCACGTATCAACCACATCTCTTCTCATAGATAGCTACCACCATTCGAGCAAGTTGTTTTCAATTCTGCAGTGTTACAGTTTCAACCTATTTTATTTATTCAATAGAAGTTATTGTTTACTGGATATACGTTGTTTTTCTTTGTATCTTTATGTTATTATATTTAGTTTGTTATTCGTTTCGTTCTGCTCATAAATATGGATCAGTGGTATCAGAGCGGTCTTCTTTTCATTTATTTTTCTTAGTGCATGTCCCCGACAAGATCTGGGTACAAGAAGTTGGGACTCGAACCAGTCAAGCCTTTGCAAGATTGGACATGTTGAGTCTGACAACAATGCATGGGGGACGAGAAGAAAGATGATGGAGTAGTATATCCTTTTAAAATGTGCTCGAGGAATCCCTTGCGTGACAAAGGAACGAAATGATGGACAACTTTGCACAGATCCTTTGGCGGCTGCCCACAGAAGACGCATCTTCATCAAGCGACCATGCAACCCCCTCCAAGGTACAAGTAAATTTTGATATTCCATTATTTGAAGGAATGATAGATGCAGATGATGTAGATAAATGGTTGAATTTGCTCGAAGGGTGTTTTTCGGTCCATAATTTTTTCGACAGGGAAAATATTACTTTTGCACTCCTCATGGTCGTCTCCCATGTTAAGGACTGGTGGGATACTTAATCTGAGCTAAGGTCCATAGAGGAATCTGCAATATTTGTGGTCTTCCCCACATGGGATGCCTTCATGGATTCCATTAAATAACAACACTACCCTGTTGGAAGCTACGAGGACCAATACACAAGATGGACCATGTTGCGTCAAGAAAGGGACTAGACAGTTCCAGATTTCACCAATATTTTCCATACCATGCACACCAAATTGGGTATCAAATACTATGAATGACATATGATGCTCAAATACCACGTCTTTCTGCATAGATACATTCAAACATAAATGGAGTTTCTGGACATCACATCATTAGGTGCAACTTATAGATATGCTATCAAGATCGAGCATAAATTTAAGTAGAAGAGGCGAGAGTTTGGATCTGCAAATTCCTCACAACTGAAGTAGGGAAAAAGTGGCACCAACCCACAAAATAAGGGATAGGGAAAATATGGATGCTCTCAGGACAACTAGTCCAAGCCGCAATCCAAGAAGGGTAATGAGAAGTCGAAGAAGGACACGGGAAAATGGTGTGAATACCATAAAATCCTTTGACAAAACACCGAAGAATGTCGCTCCAAGTAGTCATTGGTGGTTGAGTTGAAAGCTTCCGATTTAGAGGAAGATTTTGACTCCAAATAAAATCTAGAAAGTGGGAAGCAGATCATCAATGCCAAACCCAGTGCCACTGTTGCTACCACCAAATTCCAACCAAGAGAACCAGAAGAACTAGAGGAAGGGGAATGCCTCTTTCACTCATAGATGTGGGTAAAGGGGACTCTTCTGCATTTCATTGTCGATAGCGGCAGTTAGAAGAACCTGATTTTAAAAGAGGTCGTCAAGCAGATGGACCTACTGATAACAATGCACCCGCATCTCTACACCATTGGCTAGCTTCGCCAAGGACGAGATCTCTATGTCAACCAACAATGTCATCGTCCCTACAACATCAAGCCCTTCAAAGACAAGGTATTGTGTGATATTGTTCCCCTTGAAGTTTGTGATGTTATTTTAGGCCAACCATATTTGTGGAAGCGACATGTTTTGTATGAGTCTAGACCCTGCAGTGTTATTATTACTTTGGGTAGACAATTGTACATGATACCAGAGGTAGCGCCGCCTATTGCTATTTCTTTAATGTTTGCTAAGCAATGCAGTAAGGTCATTTCACAGACCGGGAAGTTCGTCTTCTTTGTGATCCATGCTCGTAGTAAGAAAAAGGTCGCTGCCACATCTGTGACCTCTACACAGAGCCTCTCTTTGAAGCAGAAGCAAGTGGACGGGATCATGGAAGAGTACAGAGACATCTTCTCCTCACCCACTGGGGTACCAACACACTGCCAAAACAAAAATCACAGCTAGGAACCGATACCCAATTCTTCGGATTGATGACCTTCTTGACCAACTCAAAGGGGAAAATTTCTTCAGCAAGATTGACCTAAAGTCTGTCTACCACTAGGTTCCCATCGAACCAACTGATGTATGGAAGACAACTTTCAAATCTAAAGAACGGGTCTCTTCGAATGGCTGGTCATTCCCTTTGTCTTAACAAATGCACCAACAACTTTCATGAGATTGATGGATGATGTATTGAGACCCTTCACCAACTCTTTTGTGGTGGTATATCTTAATGAAATCCTCATCTTCAACAGAACTTGGGTGGAGCACATGCAACATATTCAACAAGTTTTGGGCACTCTACGGCAACACAAGCTATATGCCATCTTGGAAAAATGCTCCTTTAGCATGAACATGGTCCAATAATTGGGCTACATTGTTGATGAGCATGGGGTACATGTGGATCCAGCTAATGTCCAAGTCATTCGTGACTGACCAGCCATGACCACACTAACCGAGCTTCGGAGCTTCTTGGGACTTACCAAATTCTACGGAAGGTTCATGTTGGGATTCTTGTATATTGCATGGGCCCTTAGAAAAGTAACCAAGGGCGGTGGCAAGGCAAAGTTTGCATGGAGGCAGGCACACCAACAAACATTTGATGATCTGAAGCATCACTTGTGCTCAGCTCCAGTAATCTCCTTACCTGATCTGCAAAAATCATTCGAGATTGAGACTGATGCCTCCCACTATGTTGTAGGCGCAATCCTCACTCAACATGGTCATCCAGTAGCATACCATAGTGAGACACTCTCAGATACTATCCGCAAATACCCCACCTATGACAAAGAAATGTATTCCATTGTGTAAGCCCGTCGTCAATGGAAGCACTACATTCTAGGAAAGGAGACAATCATCCACACTGATCACAAGCCTCTATAGTTCATATAGACACAGGGGAAGTTGCAGAACGACCACCATCAAAAGTGGTCCACATACCTCCAATAGTTCCATCTCAACATCAAGTATAAGACAAGGAGCAAAAATTGTGTCGTTGACTGCCTCAGTCGCCCTCCCATTGTTGCACTCACCACAATGCTCCATTCCTATAGGCATGAGGCATCTGAGTGGTCCCAACTTTACCAGCGTGACCTTGACTTCGCCACCACCTATCGGCTTTTGGGTACAAGAGTGAATGTCACCGTTTTTCACATCCAAGATGGAATGTTATGACATCTAGGCCACCTCTGTGTTACCACAAGCGAGCGTGCAAATCTAATTTGGGAGGCTCATTACGATCGGATGGTGAGACATTTTGGCATGGAGAAACTTGTCTGTGGTTGTTCTACATAAACATTTTTATTGGCCAAAACTTTGACAAGACGTTAGCAAGAATATCGGATCTTGCACTACATGTGCCATTTCCAAGCCAACCATCAAGAAGCAAGGCTTGTACACCCCTTTTCCTACTCCCGAGAGGCCTTGGGAATCCATATCGATGGATTACATGTCTGACCTTCCATCCACCAAGCACGACAATGATTGTGTATTTGTGGTGGTTGATCAGTTTTCGAAGATGGCCATTATCACAACCTGCAAGAAGAGCATCACAGTGACAGATACTGCCAAGCTCTTCTTTGAACGAGTGTGGGTCCATTTTGGGATACCACAGACCATCACCTCAGATCAGGACAACAGGTTCCTTAACACATTTTGGTCGAGTCTTTGGTCATTGTTTGACACCAAGCTCCCTAAATCCACTGCTTTCCACCCCCAAACTGACGGCCAAACAAAGGTCGTCAATTATATGATTGTGCACATCCTGTGCATGCACAAATATAAGCATCTGCATACATGGGATGAGAGCCTTCCCTATGTTCAACAAATCTACAACAGAGCTCTCCATAGCTCCACTGACCATAGCCCATTTCAGGTGGGGCTGGGATTCCAACCCTTGGGTCCCATTGATGTTGCACTACCTCTTGCAACCACACAAGCATAATCTTCCCATGTTCAGTCTGAGGCCGACAAAGCCACCAGATTCATTGAGTGGATTCAATGTAAATTCTAACCTTATACAATGTCTACTATAAACATATATTCAGAAAAGAACAGAAAAGATACAATGGCAAATACAATCATTACACAGATATTTTTCCCCTGGAAACCCAAACCGGGAAAACCAACATATATTATATTCATTCAT
>SNQJ01S0074618.1:0-10586 GCA_010110895.2 Picea sitchensis | reverse complement strand
AAAAAACAATACCGCAGATCTCCCACTGTAACAAGGCTTATCACAGTCTCAAGCCAAACCCTTGACCACAAAGGCATCCCCCTAAAGCCAATAAAGCTCTGATACCAAATGTAAATTCTGACCTTGTACAATGTCTACTGTAAATAGATATTCAGAAAAGAACAAAAAAGATACAATGGCAAATACAAACATTACACATAGATTTTTCCCCTGGAAACCCAAACCGGGAAAACCAACATATATTATATTCATTCATTGTGTTACATTGTTTACAATACAATATACATATAGGATCCAGCGACATCCAAAACCCTAACCCAATGACCTGGATTAGTCCAAAACCCTAATTCCTTAACCGGAAATAGAAAACCATCGGAAAAAACCACCTAAATACATGACACGTTTCCCGAGGTAGGTGCAAAGAATATAACACATACCCAACATTCAACACATCCACCAACAAGTCCATGAGATTTTGCAGAAAGCCAATGCTAAGTATAAGCAACACCATGATCAACACAAGGTATCACACCAGTTTAAGGTGGGAGACAAGGTATGGTTACATTTGTAGAAAGAGTGCCTTACAAGGCCCCATCGGAAGCTCCACCCACTTTGCTATAGGCCTTACACTATCACCAAGGATGTGGGTAGAAATGCTTTTCAGATCAACACTCCACCCTTCCTTAGCTTGCACCCAGTGTTCAATGTGGACCTCCTTCAGCCATATTTTCCACCATTATTGGGCACCTCGGAGATCAAAGAACAACTGACACCAACAGAGCTCAACCCTGACTTCATGGAACAAACATCCACTGATCAGATAATGGACACACAAGTCAAGGGCACTCGTCAGTAGATGATCCAACTTTATTGGGTTGTCAAGGCAGGGAAACTCCTACACCAAGGAAAGTGGCTCACCCGGGGCCAAATTCAGCATAAGTTTCCTCACCTGATGGGGGAACTCAATGCAATGGAGACCATTGCTTCCTAAGGGGGGAGGATTGATCCAGGTGGATATTGGTGGCCACCCACCTATTCCAACTGGCTCCTCTTGACAGTTTTTAGTTCAACACGTTCTTCTGTACTTCTTTATAATTGTGGGTTCTACACTTCTAGAGTTGTCTGAATCCCTACACATCTTTCAGGTGGAGACTGGTGGCCGCCCACCTAATCCAACTGGTTTATTTTGGAAGTTTTCATGTCAACACATATTTATGTACTTCCAGGGCCGTTTTGGGGCCCTACACAATTTTTTTTTGGCTTGCCACAATCAAACTATAGACGAAGTCAAATTTTGATGGCATAATGTGTAGTTCTCGAGAAGACCTTTCCAACGGGCTATCACGCGCCTAAAATGAAGGTCGTATGCAAAAGTTACGACCCTAGGAAGTTGAGGTACCAACTTACCCATCGGGGCCCACATAACTTTTGGTCTTTCATCTCCTAGGGTTAGGTTTTTGGATGTCTAGGGTTTTGGAATTCATGAGTAATGTTAAAAGGGCCTTTGGAGCCTCATTGAAATCATTATGCTTAGACAAATGCGCGTGCCATCCACATCTCTTCTGAGAGATAACTACCACCATTCGAGCAAGTTGTTTTTAGTTATGCAATTTTACAGTTTCAACCTATTTTATTTATTCAATAGAAGTTATTGTTCATTGGATATATGTTGTTGTTCTTTGTATCTCTATGTTATTGTATTCAATTTGTTATTCCTTTCATTCCACTCATAAATCTAGATCACTTTAACAGATCATCCTTGATAAAATCCTAAAATCCTAAATAGAATTCGTTAGTCAATCCATCTAGGTCGGGGCTTTTACCTTTTTTGAGTGACACGAGAGTTGCCAAAAGATCTTCCTTAGAGGTGTCCTCTTCTAGATAGGCATTCATATCGTCATCTACCAATTGGGGAACTAACCCTAATACCTAGAGAATATCTCCCATCAAACTACTAGTTGGTTCTTTGAACAATTCTCTAAAGTAAGCAATGACAACCTCTACGTTATGCTGAAATGAGTTAAACAAATCTCCTCAATCATTTATTAGCTCCCAGATGGTGTTTAGACTTTTACGATAGCTCACAAATCTATGGAAGAACTTCTTATTGTTGTCACCTTCATGAATCTGGATGGCACGATTCTTAAGTCTCCATTTGGTTTCTTCTTTGCTAAGTAGGTCTTGGCATTTAGGCTTCAAGAGCAGAAAGAGACACCCTCTCATTTTCAGAGAAAAATACTAGAAACATTGTTGTCCTAAATACAACTGATATTATCGTCTACCGCTATAAGAGCCACAGGTGCCTTTTTTTTGAAATCCTCTACCTAGACTTTGGTCGATCTACATACCAAAGCTAAGTTGTCTGTTAATTGCTGCATACAATAGACCACAACGTTTGATTGTAATGATTTCCACCCCAAAATAATCAATTGTTTGTAATCCTCTTCAAGCAACCACATGTGATTAAATTTAAGAGGTGTAGCAAGATTCTTATCCTCTTTGACCAACTTACAGAGAATAGGGAGATGGTCGGAAAGACCCCCATTACCAACCCAGGACTTCACAAGGAATCTCCCATCTAGTGACACGTCCAAACACAAAAACCTATCCAACCTATTAAAGATACCCTCATCACCTTTCTACCATTACACCACATAGGCACCAATTTCACGGGCTCTAGGTCAACCAAATGCAACTCTTCCAGAAGTTGGGAGAAAAAAACACCCAACGAGTCCTGCCTAGGATGAGACCCCCACACCTCTCTTAAAGAAAGTGTAAAATTCAATTCACCTCCCGCTAGAATATTATTGTCGGAGTAAACCCCAGACGAAACCAAATCCTCCCAAAATTGCATTCGATCAGCATAAGGGCCATAAATGTTAAGAACCCTCATGTCCAAATCTTTGTCCAATTTTGAATATATTTTTTTACTAATATTTTATGAATTTTTTTTCTTTTAAGGAAACCCTCTTAGAAAACCCTCTAAGTACTTCTCCATGATCCATGTACGATCAACATGGTAAACTGTCGGTCTTGATTAGGGAGCTTAACTCCAAAGAGATCAAGAGAGTCGACCTCTCACCTCCCCAACTTTGAAGGAAAGATAAGAGATCTCACGTGTGACTCATAAACACTTGAGTTGACCCTTGAAGCTTAATATCCTATCAAATTAAGAATATTATATACATAATAATATTGGAATATATTTATTTTCTACATTACACATTTTTTAATATAATTTAATATTTTTTTAAGATTTAATTTTCTTAAGTGGTATTAAATTATCAAAATTTTATTATTAAATTTTACTTGTTTAAAAAGTAAATTGAAATGACATGTATAGAAATTTTCTAGATAAAATTATGTTTATGGTTTTTGAAACATATTTCAAGTAGACACTTCACCCATCATTAAAAATACATGAAACTTTTATTATGAAATATTTAAGTATTTAGCTTTTTCCACATATTAAAAAAATCAAAAATAAAAAAAATAGTGAATCCACAACAAACAAAAACTTGAAGAAAATTGTAATATAATTTTGTATATTTTAAAATTTCTTTTTCATATCTTAAATTTAAAAATATATATGATTTTAATTTTTAATATTAATAAATTGTTTAATTGTCAATATTTCAAATTAGATATTAATTGATTTGAACCATTAAAATATAAATATATTGTTGAATTGTGAACTTGCGGATGGATTTGTTGAAAGTGAACTTTATAAGAAGATTGTACCTAAAATGATTTAGTTTTTTTGTTTTTTTTAATGATTTTTTTTTAACTTGTTATTTTATATTTTTTATATTTTAATTAATAAGGCGATAAGTTTGAGTGACACTCCATCTATCATGAGAGATATAAGAAACTAGTATATTGGAAAAGAGTGTTAATTTTGTATTTATAAAATAAAAGAGTAAGTGATTCTTGAAGAAAATAATAAAAATAATAAATAAATAAAATATAAGAAGTAGACATTGAGATTGGAAAATAAAATTATAAAGTGTTGAGATATATTATTTTATAGAAAAAATTCAAACATATTTAGTTGAAAAATAAGAATAAAAATAATAAAATATTAAAAAATTAAAATCAATTATTTAAGTAATTAATTGAAAAGGAGATAAAGGTGAGAAGAAGTTATAGGATGTTGAGATATATTATTTAATGGTGATGAAAAAATTCAAACATATTTAAAAAGTTAATAAAAAAGTCTATCAAATTAGTTGAAAATAAATAAATAAATTATTAAATAATTAAAATCAATTATTAAAGTAATTAATTGAAAAGGAGATAAAGGTGAGAAGAATTCTTTAAGTAGGGGAGGAAATTAGAATAAATAACAGGTAATAAAAATGAAATAAATTAAAATAATATAAAAGGATTTTAATTAATTAAAGTGAGATAATAATACATATAAAAGATTTTTTTAAACGAGGGATAATAATAAAATCAAAAGAAGTTGGTAGGTTAAAAGGTAGAATGATTTAGAGAGATGAAGAGAAACAATATCAGGACGAGGAGGAAAAGAAACTGAAAAAGAGAGAGGAGGAAGGGTGGAGATGAACATGAACAAGATCTAAAAGGATGAAGCATAATGGTTAAGGTGATGAATGATGGGCTTCCAGGATTGACTTAGTTTGTAGCCATCTTTGTGGTTAAAGTTATTAGGATGTCTTTCGATTTCAAGGGTTTCCCAAATGAGACATGAGGAGTAGTGCGTGGCATAGGCTAAAATTTGTGTGTGGTCAAAGCAAATAAAGTGCTTGGAGTTAAAAGGGTGTTCTGCAATAGTTGATTTTGAGATTCGATTATAGGTGGTATCAGATATATGCTCTAGGTTGGGATTTAAAGGTTCTACCAGTTTGGCCTATGTAAGACTTCCCAAAAGAACAAGGAATTTGGTAAATTCCTGGGCCAAACATCAGGTCAGATTTATCTTTAGAAGTTATGAAAAGTTGTTTTAGGGTTTTGTAGGATTTGAATACGATTTGAATATTCTTCTTAATTAAGAGTTTCGAGATCTGATCGGTGGTTCCATTGTTATAAGACATAGTGATGAAAGTACAAGAAGAAGAGAAGGGAGATGTGATTTTTTGTTTAGGGTTGTCAGCTGAGCAGAAAGCTTGGTTGATTTGAAAGAAAGAATAGTTATTAGAAAAAAAAGTTTTGGTGAAAAAATAACCAAACCATAATTCTATAAATCACAAATCAATTGATAAGTATTTATTTACTAATTTTATTAATTATTTCATTTCCTATAAGTATTTATTTCCTAATTTTATTAATTTATCTATTTTTTTAATTAGGAAAAAATAAGAAAAAAAAAGGCACGTAACTCCATAAAAAGCCTTTGAATTTAAAAAGTCTTTACCAACATATTAATACACGGTCTAAATTATTCCCTAAGCTCTCATGCTCTTGTTAACAAAATCCCAATTTGTATTTTCATTAGTGGGTAATAAGAAGTAACCTTTCTCCATTTTGTAAAATTTCTTCCCATGCGCATTACCACGAGATGGTGGGTGAGCAAGACTTACCATCCTCTATTACTTTACCATTCGAGATGGTTTCTCCGTCATCAATTAAATTTGTCATAAGTTAAGTTTACACAATCACCCCCACATTTATCACCACCCCCCGCATTTATCTCTTAAGAGCAAACTCTCACCAAGAACCAAAGTCTTAACCAATCTCCCAAGGACAAAGTGGGCAATAACTTGAATTGGTAAAGTAAGGTATAACTAGGGTTTAAGGTTAACAAAGTTTTCTCATTATTTCCAATGTGTAAGTCAACTTGAAAGGGTGCACTACTTTTTATTTTGAGAAATTTAACGATGTTTTTTCAACAAAAGGTTATCCAAATAATATATGTATATCCTCATGAAGGAAAATGTTGAAGTGAATTATGGAAAGAAGCATTGCAAAGTTGTGATTGAAGTAGGAAATCGTTGTTGTTAAACAATTGGAGTAGATGTGACCAAAGTTTTCATTCTCAATTCACTGTAGCGATTTTAAACTTAAATTGAACATAGATTTGATTGGCAAAAAATATCACATTCCATAACCAACTATGCAACATTGATATAAAACAAAGATGAAGGACAAGCACAACCAAATACAATTGGTGCCAATGCAACCATTTGTTGGAATCTTGCAAGTAAGACCATAGGACATATTTCAAAACACTAGTCACATATTACACATCATATGTATGGCATAGATGATATTTTGGTACCCTTTAAAGGGAAAGGATAAAATTCTCACCATCTAGCGTGGCATTATAACTATGGATAACAGTTCCACCATGGAGGTCCAAAGTAAAGTTGTAGACACCATGGTTTTCTCAGAGGGAAGAAAGGGAAGTCACTCTCTTGTAGACGTTTGGCCAAAGCAAGATGGATGAGAGCGTTAAACTTAAACTAGTGAGGTGGACAATTGATCTCAACTAGCTCTTCAAATGTGTAGTACTGCACGCATTTTCTCTTTCTTTCCATGGAAGCACTTTTCTCTACTCATTGTGGTTCCATTGATGGTATTTGCACCCATAATGCTCGAAATATTAATATTCATGTCCATGCCATCTAATTTTTTGAAAATTTTCCAATTCATTTTGGTTAGGTAATGTTGCATCAATTGGTTAACTAGCGATCTATAAATTTGTGACACTAATTAGACATGGGCGTAGTATATGATTTATTTAAAATGATATGTAAATTTTCATTTTTGTTGAAATTCAGTGAAGAAAAAAAATCACTAAGGGCATAGTTCCAAGTCATTTAGTATTTTTCAAGGTTTTGGGTCACTTCTAAGACCCTCAAAACCCTTCAAGGTAGGGAGAAACTATTCCCTTGGAACTTTGACATGTGGAACAATGTCGAGCTCCTCAATTTGTCGAATTTTCTACCTAAAAGTTTTCCTAAAAATGGGTTGTTTTTAAATCAATTTTATCCTACACCATTTGATAGGTGGTATGCATTGATATGACAACCTTTTTAAGAGATACAAAAAACCTATATATACACATTCAACAAAATTATATTAAGGAGTGAAATAATAAGTGGACAAACTCAACCTTTCTAGTTGTTGACATGGCATAATGGCCCTTTTGCCAATAGTAGGGGTTCTCCCTATTGAAAGGTACCAATTAGGCCTCATACTATTTAAAATAGGGAACCCATCTAGATTTTGGCCTAGCAACCTTCACTAGTTTGGGGTTTACTAATTGTGGTCTAGTTCACCTTCTAATCTTTAATCTAGTATACATAATGCAAAAAATGATTTTAGATGAAGAATGCAAATTTATTCTAAATACCTAACCATGAGCTAATAACTGAGAGTTTTGAACATGAAACTAATTACACTTATATAATTACTTTCAACAAATAGTTACTGAGTAAATAATGTAGAGATGCAAGTAACAAGTTATCAATCAAGAGTAATCCGTAATTGAATAAATGGTTATAGTTCGATATCCAAAGGCTATAGTCAAGTAGATGAGAAATAAACATGCATGACATTGCATCATAAATTAGAGAAGTCTACACATTAAGAAGAATTCTCATAACTATTCCAATAACAATAAGCAAAAGAAAAAGTTACACACACATTACAACATTAGAATCACATCTATCCCTCGATAACTTGGCAAACAATAGCTTCTCCTCATTAATTCTCTAAAAAATTTTACAAAATTGTACAAGCAAAAGTTCCTTTCTCCATATGCAACGTTACATTTGTAGATTTCTTCAAAATTGCTTCTCTTGTGTGTCTCTTGGCCTTTTTATTTCCAAAATACAAAATTCCTACATTTCTTTATAAAAAACTAAATTCTTCTCTCAACTATATCTTGGAAATATTGAGTCCAAACTTCATACACTGACAATAATCTATTAGATTGTGGAAAATTCAATTGTTCAAAGGCCACCTCATATATAATTAAATATAAGGATATTAGCTCTGATCCCTTTTGCAGGGTATTAATAAACAAATTGATTAAGTTAAATTCATTTGAAGGAACTAAAATATACTCTTTCAACCTTGCCTTAGTCACATTTGGAGTTGTTTCTCTAGCTATTTTCTCCACCTTGATATTATTCTCCAAATCTTCCATACACTTCTCTATTGTTCTGGGTGCACTTGATTCACTCAAAGAAAGAAGATGACATCTTTGTATCACCCTCTCAACTATTTGAATAGGTTGTGATACTTGATAAAATTTCCTTCAATATTATTCTCCAACTTTATGCACGCTAACTTCTAGTTTTCCAATGCCACTAGAGTACAATCAATCTCTTTCTTTTTTCATTCTGGGAAAATCTCAAGAGCTTCCTTTTCCTCCTCCTTCCATTTTCTTAGTCTCTCTTGTTGTTCCTCCTCCACCTTTACTTTAATGGAAAAAGTGAGAAGCTACGAAGAATACTCCCATAAGAATACAACAAGCTATAATCTATGCTTAGTTCATCTTGCACCTTCAGAGCACATGCTTTGAACATAATTAGGATGGTTGTCTTAGCTTTGTAATACTCCACTCGATGTTCCAACAATTCTATCTTTTTATTTACCTCTTATGGTTCCTTCACAATCTTGATCACATTCGTCTATGTGGGTTGCAATATATCAACTCATGTTGAGGTTGTTGCTACTAGAATTTGAATATGTCCCTTTAATAACAAGAATTTGTGTTGTTACAATTACTTCTTCATCTTGGGAAATCTTTATTTTTTTATGAGTTTGCCTCACTACCTATCTTCTTCTCTTGTTAAAAATAAGTGATTCAAGGATATCCACTTGTTCCATATTTTCTCGTGAACTTTGTTTTCAAGTCAGTCCTAGAAAATCAATATGGCCTACTGTCACTAATTGCATCTTTGGCATGTCATTTGTCTTTGGAGTAGTTGATTCTCGTGGCTTTATCATCCCCTTATCTATTTACTAAGAAACACTCCTTTGCTCTTCTTCTTTCTTTCTTCTAATTTCCATTATGGCTTTGGCCTCTCCTTCCACTCTTTGATCTTTTGCATGTTTCCTTTCATTATCTACTTTTGCATTGGATACAACATCCTTCTTTCCTAAGGATTTCTTGCTCAACTATCTGATCTCTAGCTTCTTTATTAGCCTTCTTTTGTCTTTCCTCTTCTCTCCATTGCTTATCTTTTTGCACCTTATTTAATCATTCCATCACTTCCCCAAATGACCTGCCTATTCTATAAATCTTCTCATCTAACCAGATCTCATGCTAGTCTGGCCAATTATATCCTAGTGTTGAACAATGGCTCGGAGATATGCCAAGAGGATCATGTCTTATGAATCTTTCTTCTCCAAAGTGATAGGGTGTCGAAACTTGTCCTTCTGCTACCATTGATTTGGCATTGCTTATGTTGTAAGATTTGATGTACAATGGAAACGTAGGCCACAAATATTTCTTATTCTTTGTTAGAGACGTTGCAAGTCCATGCAAGTATGTCCAATAAGAAATCCCTTGAACAATGAACTTATCCAAAATGAATATGGGCAGTATATGAGGAGACTTGGAGGTTCAATATAATCTAAGATAGGTGTAGCCCTCCATCACATACTAGTCACCCAGGGTGCTTATTACTTGCATAACTTTTTCAGTCATGCAGGGGCTAGTTTGTAGAAGATTAAAGTGTAGAGAGAAGTGATGAAATTACCACAAATTCTTGTGTACTCAATCATGTTCTTGTGCTCCCATAATATCTAGCAATACACATGGATTGGTTTGTTCTTTGGTTGCCATTTCCATCCTAATCACGTGAAATGATTTGCTACACAACAACATCAATTAAGAAAGATGAGATGAAGAATGATGAGTAAATGCCTTGAGTAGTATTTTTTTCTTTGGAAATGGCATCATTCATTGTGTTAGGCAAGATGCTTGACTAATTGAAGATCTTTCCAACTACTGCTTGATAAATAAATGGAATCCAAGACTCCTTGAATTGTGTGTTAGCTTTCTCACCGTACAACCTTCTCACCACTGCCACTGCATATATGTAAGGAATTCTAAGGTATGAGGTGGGATAAACACCCTTTTTTCGTGATCTAAATTGCTTTTCCTTAATCCATCACCTTTCAATATTTCATGATAATCCTTATCTCTTGTGAATTGTGTCATCCATACATCTATCACACAATCAATTTAATACTCCCCCTTATATACTCCACTATGATATTGATATTTGTAAAACCAAACTTTGATCAAACTCTTGTATTGCTACAACATATATAAAACCACTGCATGGGAGGGAATTTCCACTCTAATCAATGGTGAGTTGGCTTGCACCAAGTGAGTGAAATCTAGGGAAAAGAAAGAAATCACCATTCTATTGAATATGGATCTAAAGCACGGGGAAGATAAACTCTGCTAATAGTAAAAGCTTTGGAAACCATCAATGACTTATAAAGGCACCCGTTTCAAAAAGTTGGAGTTTGAATCCCTTGGTGACCATGTGATACAAATATTCTAGAAAGGGGTTTTATTTGTCATTTTCTCTAATCATATGCATCAGTTTCAAAATCCATACTTTGACAAGTGGCAATAAAAATCAAGCCTTGGGTTG
>SNQJ01S0074617.1:38879-75159 GCA_010110895.2 Picea sitchensis | reverse complement strand
TTTTGAAAGATCAAGTTTGATTAGCATACCTGGAGTTTTTGTCAACTTGAGAGCGTGGATGACCTCGTGAGCTAGAATGACGTTTTCCATGATCTGTCTACCCTCTACGTACCCTGCTTGTTCCTTGAAAATGACAAAGGTCAAAATGGGCTTGAGGCAGTTTGCAACCACCTTTGTTATGATTTTGTAAATTACATTGCAGAGAGCAAAAGGTTTGAACTGTTTGGGATTTGTGACCCGTTACTCTTTTGGAATGAGGGTGAGAAAGGTAGAATTGAGGGCCGGGAGGACTTGGCCTGAGGTTCGTGATTCCTCTACTACCTCCTAAACCTCTTTCCTTATTAGGTCCCAACAATGATGGAAGAAGTCAGTGGTAAATCCATCCCGGCCTAGGGCCTTCCCTGGGGGCATAGATTTTACTACTTGGTCCACTTCCTCTTGGGTGATAGGTCGCATTAGGGTTGCGTTCTATTCAAGAGTCATCATAGAGGGTATGTGACTAGTTACTTGTCTGATGGTTGCAGTTCTATCCTCCCTGGTTTTCGTTAGGAGGTCGCGGTAGTAGTTGTTAAGCTCTGCTTCTATTTGGGTATGTTCTCTGATTGGATTACCCTGGCCATCCTCCAAATGAGTAATTATGTTAATGTGTTGGCAGTGCACCATTGCTCTGTGGAAGAATTTTGTGTTATTTTCCCCCTCTTTGAGCCATTGTACCCTAGACTTCTGTCTCCACAAAATTTCATCTTGTCATCTCCTCTCTTCTAATTGCACTTGGAGCTCCTCCTCCTCTTTCATTAGTTCAGTGGTTCGAGTTCCTGAAATGAAAGTTTTTTGTATCTCCATTAGTTTGTTCTCTATGTCCTACATGCTTTGAAATATGTTTCCAAAGGTGTTCTTGTTCCAGAGCTTCAACGATTGCCTGAAGTTTTTGAGGCGTTGCTGGAATTTGTACATGCTTGTGCCATGATCTATTTCTGCCTGAGCCCACCAGGATTTTGCAAGCTGATGAAAGTTCAGGTGTGAGAGCCAGAATTTCTCAAACCGAAAGGGTTTGTATTTGGGTGTTGCCCCTATTTCTAGGTTAAAGGCAATTGGCCAATGGTCTGACCCGGCTTTTGGGAGAATGAGACTTTCTTCCATTAGTTCTTCAGCCACAAGAAAGTGGTCCAGACAACAGGCAATGTGTTGGTTTCCTGACCTATGGTTGGACCAGGTGAAGGTGCCATTGCTATTTTCAATGTCTACTAGCTTTAGTTGGTCAATGAGGGTTTTGAACTTATCGTTGTCTTGCTCAAGCCTTTTGCTCCCGCCTATTTTTTCTTCTAGCGACAGGATCATGTTGAAATCGCCTCCTAAGATCCAGTTAGGTGTGGTCAACAATGTTTTGATAAGGACTAGTCGCTCCAAAATTTTGTCTTTTTCCTGTTGGCTTTGGGGTCCATAAACTTTTGTGATATTCCCCTCCTGATTCGAACCTGTGGCCTCGAAGTGGGCCATTATTTTGCCTATTGTAGAAAAATATCTGCTTAGAGTAATGTTGCACGGGTTCCATAGAATGGCCAGACCCCCTGAGGCCCCTGTGGAGTCTGTTAGACCAAAATCGCATCCTCTCAAAATATGTTGGAAGATGGTTTCAGCTTCAGCCCCAACACATTTCGTTTCTTGTAACATTAGAATATATGGATTTTTTTCTTTAATGCAGTCTCGGAGGATCCTTTGTTTGGATCGACCATTGAGTCCTCTAATGTTCCAGGTGATGATCTTCATCATAATGAGGGTGGTGTTGGGTGGAGGTATCCCTCCGAGAGCTTATGAATCTGCCCTAAGTTGATCATAAGATTGCCCGTCTCCTTGATGAGTTGTTGCACTGGTTTCTGCCCCCTTGTTTTGTTCTCTCGCGGTACCCTTTTTTAGCCTAAACCTGGGTCTATGGCTATACCTAGGCGTGTTGTGGATCCTGCTGATGAGTCAAGAAAAATATTATGTACCTTTCGAAGTTGCTCTTCAGGAAGGGCTTGTAGATCCTTTTAATTGAGGGCTTCCTCAAGTTTTTCTAGATCAATGCATGTTAGATCTCGATCGTCCAGCTACATTAAGATGTCTCCATCTGCGTCTCCCCTCTCTTCTGGGTAGATTTCACGGTTTGGGCCGGAGGAGGAAGGGGTTTGGTTCTTTCCTTTGTCTTGTTGTGGCTCTTTGTGTGGATCTTGGATTTCTTCATCTTCTGGTAGCTGATTCAGAATATCATAGGAGTTTTTAGTCGAGATATTAAGTTTGGGGTCTGGGTTCTTCTTTCTTGGAGGTTTTTCTTCCTTCCTGTGACAGTGGTGAAGCCATATTTCTATGTGGTATCACTTACTTTGGTAGCTTTCTTATTTAGAGGGCAGTCTCTGAAGAGGTGTCCATGTTCATTGCATTTCCTGCAGCGGAAAGAGATGTGTTCATAGTCCAGTGTTTTTTGTGTATGAAGTGTATTTCTTGATTCGGGCATATGAAGTGTATTTCCTTTGCTTTGCGGCTTCTGATGTTTTGACGTAGTGACCCACTGTATTCCCTATCCCCGTGAGAATCTCCTCCAGCCAGAACTCTTGCGAAAAGGAGTATAGGTGGATCCAGACGGGAGCCATTATGAAGTCCTCCTTGTCTGGGTTGAATCGTTCCATCCAGAATCACAAGAATAACCCTGTCGAGTTGTAGAAATATGGCCCGTTCTCAAATATTCGGTCTCTGTCTTATGGGTTGTACAGAATGATTGTGAAAAAACCTTTAGAGATGAGTTGAACCTCATAGTCATCTTTGGGGTTCCACCAGTGTTTTATCCATCTGTTTAGGTCACGTTCGAACGACCACATGCCCAAAAACTTGCCAATGAGGGCATGCTCTCTCATGAACTGTGTGTGCTCCCCCACTTTTGTTGAACTTATGAGGTATCTCGGTGGTTTGTCTGTTTGTGGGATACATTTGCCAGGATCCCACCCGTGAGGTGATTTTGGATGGGACGTACTGGCTTCCACATTAATTTCCTTCCTCAGTCCTTGTTCTCTGGCAATAATCTGATCACGTAGCTGCAGTGGTGGCTCGAATGATGGGCGTTTCGCTCTTGTGCTCGATCGATCATTGGTCATAACATTACTATAGGAGGGGGGTTTCCCCCCCTCTTCTGGATTCATCCTGACGGATCAGGCAGGAGACAGTTTGTGCCCAATCGTAGCAGGTGGTTTTCTACGCAATGGCTCGATTTAATTATGAAGTGAATCGTGTTGGGATTGAAACTAGGGTTTTTTCCGAGAGTCACTCATTTTTTAAGAACTTTGGTATAGGCCAATATCCAGTAAAAATTACCTTAATAGACAGAGATCTAATTGACTGGGAAAAAAGACAAGGAAATTCTTACGCTCATATAAGTGCAATCAAGTTTGTCTTAAATCCTTTAGTCAAACCATATATTTTTGTATCTTCAATGGTCTGTGTCATTGATATCAGACATAATAAATTCTCTGATGCTTTAGTTGGTGTACTGTCTGCACCTCTTTCTAATGGCCCCGCCTTTGCAAAAAATTTTCCTAAATACTCATTTTCACTTTCTGATCCTTATATATATGAATTCTTAAAAGCTTATATTCTCCCTTTTAGGCTTTGATATTTCAGTAAATTCTTGGATCATTCAACTCAAGTCTCTCCTGGTTATTTGTTTTGGCAATGATACTCTTCCTCCTTTAAAGAAAACTGTCCAAAAAACTTTGTGCTTACATAACATGGTGGAGAAGGAAAAATCCAAGCAAGTTCAACCTGTTACGTTTGACTGTATTGGGATAGAATATCCCACTATCTGGGAAAGTAAGTATGACAAATTCAAAATCCAAATGATTTCCCATATAGAAGACTTAATAAAGAAACCAATTCCTTTCTCTACAATCCACGTGTCATTATCCTTAGAACTCCCAGAACTGAATCCTCATGCATCTAAGATGAAACACACCTATAATGAAAGTTCTACATCTTCTTCATCTAGTACGTCAAACTCACACAAACATATAGGGAAACACCTTGAATGTATGGCTTGCCAAGAAAAAATTAATAATTTGCAAGGTCGTAGATCTTTGAAAACAGAAGTCCCTAGTGTTGATCTTTTCATGTTGTCGCTTCCTAAAGAAGTTATAGGAAACATAAAAAGGTTTCCAAGTGGAGAAGAAACTTATCTCCCGGGAAGGAACCTCTCGGAAATTCCATTTATACAATATTCTGATGATCTTAAAACTAAAAGAGAGTATTTTCCAATAAGATCTTCAACAATATCTGATTTTGTATATGATGAATGCAAGATTCTAAACTATGCAAATTTCGAAGCTCAGTTGTCAGGAAATAATATAGATGACTTGCATAGAGAATTGTTCAAAGCAAGGAAATATGCAGAGTCACACAAGGAAGAAATCAGAATCATTTCTAAAAAGATAGAAATCATCACACATGTCCTGAAAGACACCTCATAGTTGAAAAAATATATGGCCAAAGTAGAAGCCTGCCTTGACCTCCTGGACACCTTATTACATAAAATAAATGAGGTTAAGAAGAGCTCTCAGAAGCCTGTTATAAATCCCAAAATTGTACAACATGATATCTTTAGATATAAAGAAGATGTTAAGAAGCATAAAAGAAACAAATCCTTTGGAATGTTTCCAGCAGAAGATCTGAGACCATAATGGGATTTTGGAGAATCTGACAGAATTTTTCAAAGTATTGTAGAAGAAGTTTATGATATAAGAACATGGTCTCACCCATTAAAGAAAAAAGAAAAATATCTCTAGATGATGACTATCAAATGTGAACAAGGAAATATCCCCATGCCCTCATCATCCCAGACAAATAACCTGTCTTCTTTCAGCATTCATGGGATGAACAAAATAATCTCTTCAATGCCTGATCACCCAGTGATCAATTTTAGTTGTCAATCAAGGGAAGAAACAAAATATGCAATCTAGTTATTGATAAACTGGATCACTGCAAAAGATGCTACCTTGACACCAAGATATATGGCCACTCAAATAATCAATGGATTTACTAGCCACGCTACAACTTGGTGGAGATGGCTCTGCTAAAACCTTCGTTAAAACCTTCGCAGTCAATAGAGGAGGTTCTTTTTAAAAAAATTCCAAATTTTGCATCACTAAAATCCTCCGCAAAAACCTTTGCTTGAAGGTGTTCTCCTTGTAGTGAATGCACTGAGCACACGACATCCAGGAAAATGCACCACTGTGACTATTTTTTAAATTTGGCACAATGTCATTGTTTGAAAGGAACTAGTGCGTATATATATCATCTATGCACCAATGGCGATGCTTCCTATTTTTTTACAAGAAGCACAAGCTTCAGGGCGAGCTGAAGTGTTTAAGTGCATCACACAAAATTGAATTTTTTTTCCAAAAAAGGGATAAATTTCAAGCCAATTTGACATTTTAATCTAATAAAAGATCAAATAATAAAGTAACAAGCAATTTGCCTAGGCTCTATTGTCTTGAGGAGGCACGATTCCACCATAGAGAAGAAATTAAAATTCGAGGTAATTTCCAAAATTTGGAAATGTGTGGAATATACCAATGGAGTTATCGAACTCAGTGTAGAGCACTGCAAAAGGGGCGGTCTTGGAAGACAACTAAGCACCAGTGCTTGTTGGATAGTTTGGAAACACACAATCAAGTGGAATAATGAAAAAGCAATTTGGTAAATTGTTTTTATTTTTCCCTACTTTGATGCACCCAACAACAGTGATGTGCACTGGGGTGTCATATTCACGTGCATCGGGACGCTTTGTTCAGTGTTTTTATTTTTTTGTTTATAACATATAACATTGCACCTTAATTTTTTATGCACTAGGGTGTTAATATTGTGTGCGTACTGGGGCATAATTACCTTTAGGTGCACCGCTAAAAAAACCTCTGAAAAAACCTTTTCCTACCTGCCTCTACTAACAACCTCCACTATAAACATATAAGGGATAATTTTTTCAGGGAGGTTCCGTAAAAACCGCCACTAGAAGATGTTCTCCTTGTGGTGTCTAATTACCTCGGTAGTTATTTCAGAATTAGTGTAGGCTTAACTATGAAAAATATAGAGTGTTGTCTCTACTTTTTGATCTATTGTGATTGCACCATAGTCATAGCTTAGAGTTTACTCTTCTGTAATACTTGCACACCTAATTTTACTTAAATAATTTCAACAAATATTTTGTTAGTGAATATCTAACTATGAATTATTGCATAAACCTTTTATTGAGTTTAATTTTACATAAATAATTTCTACACGTCTTATTAATTAGTTTCTAACTATGAATTATTATATAAATTGTTAATTGAGTTTTGCACTACACGACATTTCTATTATTTTAATGTAATATAACTCTATACCCTTATTTTCCCAATTATTAAACCAAATTATGAAACCATATAAGTGTTCGAGTATTAATCATTTATCATTCTATTTCTATATCCATTTCTATAGAATTAGGTTCTTAACTCATG
The DNA here is from genome assembly GCA_010110895.2 of Picea sitchensis. NCBI lineage: Eukaryota > Viridiplantae > Streptophyta > Pinopsida > Pinales > Pinaceae > Picea > Picea sitchensis. The sequence goes on along the minus strand of SNQJ01S0074617.1, from coordinate 68,644 downwards.
ATAAATTAATTAATTAAAGTCTATTAATAATAATTTAAAGGTGGAATATTGATGGAGACATCACGTTAAACTCACATAAAAGTTGGATTAAAGACATGGATAGATATTCTCAATCATCTTTATGTTTACAAAATATTTTATCTCACAATTCTTAACCATGTGGGCTTACACACGACACATATATCCAACGCACACATAATAGCACCCAACATAATATTCTAAGGTATTAATTTATTTTAGAAAGGAATAAGGATGAACATGGGAGGGGAGTTAATGCACATACGGGAGGATCCCATGCCAAAGTGCAAGGAGGAGTGGAGACAATGGGGATACTTAGCATATTGAAGGATCCCATGCCAAAAAAATGACAGGGAGAGGATACACAAGAGGATCCCACACTAAAATAAAATAAAATAAAATAGAGAATATAATGGGCCTACTAGAACATATTGGAGGAGATTGTGTTAAATATTGATAGGGAGAGGACATACGAGAGGATCCCATTGGAAAACTACAATGAGGAGATGAGGTAGTGGGGCTAACTTAGTAGATTGGAGGAGCCCGATAGTGTTCTACTTGGCCAATCATTGAAGCAAATTTCAAGAAATATGCAAATGATCATTAGTCTAGTGAAGAAACCCTTTATCAAAATATCTCATTATTCTCATAGGCTAAAGAAACCTTATTAACAAATATATAAGGGAAGATAAGATATGGAACTAAAACCAATAATTGGAAGTTGGATTTTGTAACATCAATACAATCCTTATGAGGTTCAAGAATTTCTTAGTAAAATGATAAAACATGAAGATGATGGAAACATTTAAAGGAAATGAACCTCCTTCAAGATGATGGAAACATTCAAAGGAGGCTCTTTCAATCCTAAAGTTTGAKATTTTGMATCAATGGATCATGAAACATTTCAAACCATTTCTAGAAATGTAACTAAAATGATGCACATGCAAATAATTCTCAAAGTATTTTGAAYCCTTGCAAAACTGTATTATGATCATGAAAGAACTAGATTTTCATTGTATATCTTCCATTGAATCACTAAAATGCCAACCAACTAATAACATTGATAATCACTTGCATAAACAAAATATTTATTGATCATTGTTATCTCTCAAACTCTACCCTAGAAGGAAAATTCCTAACCTTAGCCAGAAAGCTTAGAGAAACAATAGACAAGCCACCCATTGTCACCTAGGTAGCCTTTCCCCACACTTTAAACTAAGGAAGAACTAAAACTAAGGAAGAACTACCCTAGCCTATGGGGAATCCCTAAGAATCAATCTGAGCTATATTGTTATAAAAGGAGTGAGAGTGCGGGTTATCTCAAATTGAATGTTGAAGTTAAAACCAATAAACCAATCGTGTACTCTAAAATTGTGGCTTAGTTGATCCATTGAAACATGAATAACATACTAGCAAAATACCATGGGAGACAAATGGAATCATGATGAATTTTATGAATAACATTTCTGGAAAGTGTTACCAAGGGTGGAAAATGCAGAGCTCTGCATGCGAAAACCTTATCTCTTCATGCGTCGAGATCCTCCTACAGACGGAACCACCGCACCTACGCCCATCGTGCTGCACCAGGCTGACATCACTGACCTCGGAAGACGAACCCATAAGGGGGGGGCAACCCCCCTCTTACAGGAATGTAGTTGCAAATGACTGGGAAGGATTGACAGCCAAGCGGCCTGCCTTTGAACCGCCGCCCCACTTTCTAGAACAACTCTTAGCCAAGGAATAGGGATTCAACAAAGAAATGGAAGTGGAACCGAGAACATCTCATCCAAAGACATCTCGTGGATGGTGTTGTAACAGATATTATCAATCAGACGCCACAGCCCAAAGGAGCTGGGAGCTGATCAATTGACAAGGTTTTGGCGAAGAAATAGCAACGGAAATCAAGCTTGCTCTGAGCAATCGTTTAGTTTTGATTGTTTTCATTCAAGGACTTCAGGGTACAGGGATCTCCACAACAGTTTTGTTTCAGATATTTGGTGGCTGCAGCGTTTGCCAACAAAGATCAAGTTGGACAATGAGTAAAGGCAGAGTTGTTCTTCCAGATCAGCCAAGGTTCGTGTCTTTGATGTTGGAGAATCAATTATTGCACTAACTAGAATGCTTGCTGCATGATTGCACTTGAAAGTCTGCAAGGTTCTAAAGCTTGAAAACCCCAATAAAGCAATTGCACCATCCTTAATAAGGTATCAGCTCCTACGATGAATGGTACTGAGAGTAATCTTTGCAAGGTGGAGCTGCAGAATGAAATTATTTCTTCAGAATTTCTGGTGGAACGCATAGTTCAACTTGATGGTCAGATTTGTATGCTGGAAAGCCTGAAGCCTTCGATTGCTGTGAATGCTCTTTTCACACAGCTTGTCCATGCCCGCACCATGCCGATCTGCATAGATGTCAATAAACTGAACAACGATGTGAAGGGTTGGTTATGCACCGATCAGAGAATGTCTTTATTGATGACACAGATACGAGGATTGAGGATGCTGTGTTTTTGGATAAGCATATGGTACTCATTCTTCGGAATGTTGTACGGCTTGTTATATCCTCGCCTGTGATGCCTGATGCTGTGGTCGACTACAATTTATCAAGCAGAGAGTGGGTTATTGTTGAGCAAGAAGATGTGCTGGGAGAAAGAACTGGCATCATGATGGTAGGGCATTAAAGAAGTGTAATTCAATCCATGATTATATTGCCTGTGCTAAGTTTCTTGTTGAAAAGGAATACGTACAGAGTTCTAAGCTTGCTGCTTGGGGATATAGTGCGGGGGGGCTTTTGGTCAGTGCGGCCATAAATGTCTGCCCAGACTTATTCCGTGCGGCGATTTTAAAGGTTCCTTTCTTGGATGCTTGCAATACACTGCTAGATCCAATCATACCACTTGGCCGCAGTGATTATGATGAATTTGGAAATCCGGAGAATCGTGAAGACTTCGAAAATATTCGGCGTTTCTCTCCATATGAAAATATTCAGAAACGAGTCACATATCCTGCAGTGCTTATAGTTTCATCTTTTAAAACAAGGATGGAGATATTGGGCTTCTGGCAAAACGAACCAGGCTATGCGTGTCCGTTTCAAGAGCAAGGGGGCGCACTCTATTTTTGCGGAAGGTTGGTGGAGCTTTGCGAGGAGCCGTTACTACACGTTGTGAAGTCGTGGCACATTCTGCAGCATCGGGTATATCATGCATATTTGGCGTTCCAGTGAACGGATGGACTGCCATTCGATTCAGTGCTGACAACCCAGGAGTGTGGCTCATGCACTGTCACTTTGACGATCATCAGTCGTTTGGACTGAATGTGGCGTTTCTAGTTAAAAACGGTCGCGGTTTTTTGGAAACAATGGAGCCGCCTCCTCCAGAGCTCCCCAGGTGCTAAAGAGAGGAAAGGGACAGACTACGAAACTCATGTTGATAGCCGCGGGTGCTCCGTTTCTGTCTGTAACTATTCAAAGTATCTCTGGTATCTGCATCCATCATTTGCCATTACCTGATCATTTGTCAACACTAAATTCGGAAATAAATGGAGAATTTCAATCTATTATATGCAGTAACGCAGGGACAAATGTACCTGAACTTGAACATTTGTATAGGTCGCCTGGTTGTCCGTTTATAGTAAAGGCATCTGAAACGTTCGGGGCAGCTCCTGTAGTTGTTGCTTGGTTTACAACATCGATAGGATTCTTATTCCACCATTCTCCTGTTAATCCAAACAGGGTGAAATACTTCAATCGCATGTGAACATAAATTGATACCAGCACATTAGAATATTGCTCTTGACGAACACAAAATATAGATTAGTTGCAGTGTACCAAGAAGAATGGGAATCTGGCGATGGGGTCTGGTAAATTTATACGGATAAGTGGTGCCAAGACGCGGCAAGATGATCAAGGCTCCATAGACAGAAGAATATCACTTAGCCAACTGCAGTCCGGAGAATTCGCATTATATAGTCCTCAACATGAGTGGTGTTAGTAGCATAGACACGGGAGGAATCAGCATGCTCGAAGAGCCCAAATTGACTTAGCGTATCTGTTTATGGAATCCCTTAGAGATCAACAGTAGAGATGCCAGCTATTGCGTGAGAAAACTTTCTCCTGTTGCCCTGATCTAAAAATGTGATAGACGAAGGCCTTACTATTTGCAACAACAATGACGCCATTTCATGAAATTTAGTCCTATATAATACAGTCGTTCTCGTTAGCAGAAACATACATCAGTAGTACGTTCAATGTGCCAAGTTTCTATTCGAATTGAATGGTTTATTAGTTCGCAAGCCTAGTAATGCTTACAATGTCTGTACAATCAATAAGGATGTCTTCGGTTCGGCATGTTCTTCTACTCGCATTAGTTGCTTATTTGGCTATCATTACAAATGCAAAAGTCCACTTTCATACCTTCGTTCTTCAACCAACAACACTTACCAGGGAATGCAAGCAGTATACAAGAATCACTGTCAATGGATTATTCCCAGGTCCAACTATCTATGTCCATGACGGTGACACTGTTGTTGTTACATCTGTTAACAAAGGACCGTACAATGCCACTGTTCACTGGCATGGAGTGAAGCAGTTGCGTATAGGGTGGGCCGATGGACCGGAATATATTACACAATGCCCAACTCTACCGGGTGGAAATTTTACACAGCCATTTACCATTAGTGGACTCAGTTATTGCTGGCGCTCTCAGAAATAAATCCCATTGATTAAGTTGGAGAACTTCAGAGGATTCATGATATGTCGTTGAAAATTTATTCATGTGAGACACCGAACAGTCATCATCGGGAATTCAAAGGAGAAGTGCCCCCAGACGGCAGAACACCTGGCAATCGCAAAATTCCATGAAGACGAACCATTTCAGATTCCCGGAACACAAAGAGTTTTATTTTTATTTTTAAAAGACTGATGTAGGTAAGAAGAGGGGGGGGGTGCAGCATGTGAAGAGGGGTTCCATTGTAATGCTGAGTTATTTTGTAAGCCAGATTGGAGAAATAAAAATGATTTTTTACTTGTGATTGTGAGATTCATCACAGTCGATTTCTTTCAGCATGTTTTTCCTTATTTCGGCTGTGTTAAATCTGTTTGGAATTCATTTTATAAGCTCCTTGCTCACAGTTGATATTGTCTTTACCATATTGTTTATTTCTTCCTTAATCCGTCACGACTGTGTCACAATTTTGTTTTCTTCTAACTGATGTGCTTCGTTATACTTTAGTACGACCACTACTATAGCGAATGGATTATGGTTTTCTGTAATTGTTTGTTGTCTTTCCTCTGTACCAGCTATCAGCGGGTGTAAGACCAGTCTACACTTCCGGAATTCTGCATATATGCTCTGCTACATCAGCCTTTCCTTTCCTATTTCTGCTACCACACCACGATTATCAAATCGATGAAAGATAGACTTACTTTGCCTCACTTTCCGCAAGTTATTTGATCACTGCTATCGTCTCTTTTCTTCGGTTTTTACTTGACTCCATGCCCAATGGACCATTTCCCTGGTTTAACCCCCAAACTTCAAAAATCCAAGACCATCATTTACCCATAAATCTGCCCACCTTTTTTAAGCTTATTGAAGATCATATTGTGACATTTTTCGAGAGATCCCTCTCGGGTTGGGGGAGGGTAGCCTTCCAATCCAAAGTGGTTCGAGGTTGCCTCGGGATTGATTTGTTGCAACCCATTTCAGTTCCAAGTGTCAACAGATGGGAACCAGGAAAATGCATTCCCCAATCGGATAAACCACCAAGGTACACCATTAGCTCAACAAGGGTTGGGGAACACACCCAGTTCATGAGAGAGAAAGCTCTCATAGGCAAGTTTCTAGGCCTATGGCCATCTGAAAGGGATCTCATGAGATGGATCAAAGACTCATGGAACCCCAAGGGAGACTACGAAATGAAACTCAGTTCAAAGGGTTTTTTTACGATCATCCTCTACAGTTTAGAAGATAAGGATATGATTTTTGACAATGGGCCATACTTATATAACTCCACACGGATATTCCTCAAGTTTTGGATGGACTGTTTCAGCTGAGAGAAAGAGGACTTCACCATGGCACCGGTCTGGATTAGACTATATTCTTTATTGCGGGGATTTTGGCTGGAGGAAATCCTCGTGGGAATAGGGAACATAGTGGGAAGATATGTGAAATCATTTGAGGCAAAAAAGCAAAGGAAATACACTTCTTATGCATGAATATGTGTTTGCATGGATATATCGAAGGCTCTACTAGGATTAGTAACCCTAGAACACCAGGATGAATACTGGAATCAAACAATGAACTATGAGCATATCCCTTTCCGCTGCAAAAAATGCCACGAGCACGATCACCTCTTCCGTGACTGTCCCTTGAATGCTCAAAACCCAAAATCAGGGGAGGGGAAGCAAAAGGATGGTTATATCACAGTTACAGGTAGGAAAAGACAACTCCCCAGTAAACAAAATCAAGAAAGCACTCAGAAAATCCCCACCAAAAACTCCTTTGACATCCTCAACCAACTCCCGGAGGAAGAGGAGTTAGAAAATCCGCACAAGAAAGACAACCATGACAAGGACAAAGGAAAGGAAAAGAACCAAACAGAATCAACCAAAGAGAAACATCAAGAAACAGGCCCAACAACCCAGCAGAATGTGGACAAGCCAGAGGATGGAGGGGATACTCTAATGCAACTAGATGAACAAGATCTAGCGGATATAGATTTAGAAAAATTGGAGGAGGCCTTCAACAGAAAAGAGATGCAAACCATCCCAGTAGAACAACTCAGAAAAGTGCATAAATTTTTCATTGACTCTACCGCAGGATCCACCTCAATATTAGGGATTTCCTCAGACCCAACCTCTGAGCTAAGATGTACCTCCCGTGAAAGCAAGCGTCGAGGCCGCAAATCTGCACACCAACTCATCATGGAAGTAGGGAACTACATGCTCAACTCAGGGAAGATCCAGAGACTCACAGAAGAGTATCTCAAACCACCCCCCAATTCATCATGATGAAGATCATCACATGGAATATAATAGGGATTAATGGAAGATCCAAACAAAGGACTCTTCAAGACAGCATTCATGTAGAGAATCCAGACATTCTCCTTTTACAAGAAACAAAATGTGTTGAGTATGAAGCAGAGGACATATTTTGATGCTGCTAGAGGACCTGTAATTCCACTCATACAAACTCAAATGGGGTTGTAGGGGGCCTAGAAATATTATGGAACCTAAATACAGTCATCATAGACCAACCTTTCTCCACAGTGGGCACACTCACGGCTCACTTCAGAGCCATAGGCTCTAACAAATAAGGGATGATTACAAATGTTTGTTGGGCCCAAAGTGCTAAATAAAAAGATATATTCATGGGGAGAATAGATAATACTAGGTCGTTTTTGGGATCAAAGCACTGGTTGATCGAAAGGAACTTCAATATCATCCTCATGCTGGAGGAAAAAACGGGAGGCACCAAGCGACTGGATCAGGATAGTGGTAAGTTTAGAACTCTCATCGAACAACTTAATTTAATAGACATAGAAACTAGAAATGGTATCTTCACCTGGTCCAACCACAGATCGGGGCACCAACATTTTGCAAGTATACTAGATCGTTTCCTCATCTTTGAATCACTATTGTTGGAGGATCCGGTCCTTGTAGCCAACATCCTCCTAAAATCAGGCTCAGATCATTGGTCGTTCTCACTCGGTTTAGAAATTGAGGCCATGCCCAAGCTCAAACCCTTTAGATTTGAGAAGTTCTAGCTCAACCACCCGGACTTTCATAATCTCTCCAAATCTTGGTGGGAGAAATTTGAAATAGACCATGGAACATGCATGTATAAATTCTAGCAAAGATTAAAAAACTTCAAAGTACAACTAAAGAGCTGGAATAAAAACATGTTTGGAAATATACTACAGAGGAAGCAAGAGATTGTGCAATGACTAGAAAATCTGCAACAAGTATTTATTGTAGGGGAAAGAATATCAACCTTAATCAAGGAGAAAGAGAAGCTTCATGTGGAACTAGAAGAGTGACAAAAGCAAGAGGAAATACTCTGGAGGTAGAAATCCAGAGTACAGTGGCTCAAGGAAAAGGAAAAGAACACCAAGTTCTTCCACAAATCCATGGTGCACAGGAGATACATAAATAGAATCACTCAACTAGAAGACAACCAGGGAAACCCCATCCAGGATCATGCAAGCATAGAAGAGGAATTGACAAACTACTATAAATATCTTCTCATTGAGCCCATAAAGGAAAGGATGACTTCTATTCTCAAGATCACAAGGCACATCCCCTCCCTGGTCACAAAAGAACAAAATGAATCACTAACCTAGCCAATCACTCAAGAGGAAGTGGAGCAAGAAGTCAAAGAGATGCCCCCTAGCAAAGCCCCGGGGCCGGATGGATTCACAACTGACTTCTTCCACTATTGTTGGCCGCTAATCCGGGAAGACGTCTAGAAAGTTGTTGAGGAATCTAGAACTTCTAGGCAAGTTCTTTCAGCCTTCAACGCCACCTTCCTCACTCTAATTCCAAAGGAAGAAAGGGTAACACATCCTAAAAAATTCCGGCCAATATCACTCTACAATGTAATCTACAAAATCATCATGAAATTCATTTCCCTACAACTCAAATCGATCTTTCCCTTCACCATCTCCAAAGATAAATCAGGCTATGTGGAGGGGTGAAAAATCATGGACAGTGTCATCCTGGAACATGAGGTCATTCACTCACTCAAGTCAATGAGAGCCTCAGGTATGCTCATCAATCTTGACCTTTCTAAATATTTTGAAAGAATAAGTTGGAAATACATGAGCTCCCTCCTTGAAGCCTTTGGCTTTGATAACCTCTAGGTAGCCTGGATAATGCATCTCACATCCTCATCCTTCTTCTCCATCCTTGTCAACAGAGTGCCCTCTCGACCCTTTTCTCCCACCCATGGCATATGGCAAGGGGATCCCCTTTCCCCCTTCCTCTTTGTCATAATGGCAGAAGGCCTTGGGTGCTACATCAAAGCCTCAGTAGAGGATGGCTCTCTCAAGGGTCTACCTCTCCATAACCACCAGCCAGCTCCCTCCCACAGTCAGTTTTTTTATGACACTTTGTTGTTGAATACCCCCATGGACCAGGAGGCCAACAAGCTCAAAATCATCCTCACTGACTTTGTCGATGCTTCAGGAACCTCCCTAAACCTCGATAAGTCACAACTCTACTTTTTCAATACCCCAATGGCAATCCAAAACCATAACTCTCGACTTTTGGGCATCCCCAAGATCTCCATTTCGTCCAATTATCTGGGTTTTCCCCTCATGGGAGCAGCCACTCGAAATATATCCTCAGACAACCTACTACTTTCCATATCTAATAGACTTAGTAACTAGACTTTCAGATCTCTAAATCTTGATGCCCTCTTGGTACTTCTAAAATCCATGCTCCAGGCCCTACCAACTTACCTCTTCATCGCCTTAGCAGCTCCCTAATCTATCATCAGAGCCATCAAAAACCTCTTGCGAAGCTTCCTGTGGCATGGTCATCAACCGAATAAGAAATGGGCACTAGTGGGCTGGGACAAAATCTATCGGCCCAAATCTTTGGGTGGGATGGGTCTCAGAGATCCTGTAAAAATCAATCGATTAATGGGGGCTAAACTATGGTGGCGTTGGCTCAAGCATCCCACAGAACTTTGGGCGAGAATCTGGAAAAGGAAATATGCACCCAATATCAAAGAGGAACTTCAAATCAGACTCAATGATCAGATTCATGGTTCCAACATCTAGAACACAGCTTGGAGAAATAGATCACTCATACAGAAACATACATTCAGTGAGATACGAAATGGAGAACAGTCCTTATTTTGGCCAGAATCCTTGCAACAACAACCACCCTTATCCTCCATAGAATATCTCATCCCCCTCTATCAACAAATGCAATCAAGGGACACTCTACATGTAAAATATCTATGGAAGGAAAACTCGCCGCAACACCCCTGATGCAAGTGGAAAACTACACCCCATGAATTGAACATACATGAGGAAATGGACATGCAAGCCTAGAAGGACTGTGCCAATCAGCAGAAAATCCACTTCATGGTTGGTCCATACATCCTCAGATGGGGCAATTTTCCAATAGGTAAATTCTTAGTCAAATAAGATTACCATCTCTAGGAAAACCACCAAATGCAACCGAAAGAGCACAAATGGAGAAAAATATGGAATCCAAAATTTTGGCCGAAAGTATCACTTTTTCTCTGGTTAATTGCTCAAAACCGCATTCTCACTTAGAACAACCTTGAAAAATGAGGATTTGTAGGCCCTTCATTCTGTCTCCTTTGTCAACAATAGGAAGAGACAATGGAGCACATACTAAATCAATGCAGCCACAGTGGAACCATTTGGGATATGGCAACGCAGCTAATGCGTTGCTCCAACGGGAACTGGGCCAGCATTACAAGCACCATTGAGAACTGGGATTTAATTTCCTATCAAAATCCAATCTTAGATCGCATCTGGCATCTGATACCAGGCTTCATGGTATGGAAAATTTGGAAAGAATGAAACAAAAGAATTTTTCACTCCACTTCCTTCCCCCCTCACTCTACTTCGGCAAGTATCCTCAACATGATCCAGGAAACCATCAGAGCCGAGAACTGGACTCAGAAAGATCTCAAGTGTAATCCTACAAAAAGTCACATCCTCTAGACACGATAAATCCTTAAAAGATTTCTCAACAAAATGCTACATGATATCCAAAGAATTGCACACTCCAGAACACTTGGTCACTATTATGCCCGATTTCTAGGGATAGCTAGGAGATCATGTCTTGAAGCACCCCTGGGTCCTAGACATAGATGCAGAGGGATTGACACGAGCATAGCCTGGAGGGCCCATCCTTCTTCTTGCCCATGGACTTGTCACATCGGCAATGGCCGGCATCCACCAGCTTCAGCTTGGTCTTGTATCGGGGAAGGCTCTTGCTCCATGGGGTGAGTGGTCCGAGGTATCATGGTATGTGTCATGTTTGATCCCATTATAACTTTCTTATATATACATCAGGTTCCTTACATTTCTAACAAGCTGCTTGGATCTGCCACTAACCCACTTGACCATTGTTGGGGGATTAGCAGGGTGACCCTATGGCTTGTATCCATGGGTTTGGTTAGCCACCCGAGGAGGGATTTATGAAAAGTCATCGTTCGCTCTCACCATACAATCATTTTACATCTTATCTCCCATTCATCATCCATTTCCTAGATGGGCATTGGGATGACCTCACGAAGGGGTTACACTTTGTCTGTGGGAAGAAGGGGCTAAAAGACCCAGGTAAAAGTGGTGGTAAAGATAAAATCCATGGGAAATAAAACCTAGAGATGCTTAGCCGGGGATCCCAGAGAGGCAATAAAGGAGCCTCTCGATAAGAAACAAAAGGACGAAGAAAAATAATAAAACAAGACTAACCAAGGAGGGATGGGAGGTCTCATCATGAGCCGACCCAGTATGTTTCATAGGTATCTAGCGGTATGTCATTGCCATTATCTGGTCCTGCAGCTAGGAACAGTGACCCTTGGTTGCATGGCCAAGGAAGGGGGTCTCATCATCTGCGAGCCGACCTTGCTCATTTACTACTTGAAAATACTTAGTGGAGTAGCTCTTCAATGGAAATCGGTCACCATGCCAAAGGAAGGTGTCCTACAGGTGAACCACTGAAGTAAAAGAAATAAAAGTAATAAATAATAAAAGAATATAAAAAAGAAATGATGAAGGGCTTGGAAGAATTGCATCTATGACGGGTACAAATCACCTTCTACAAAGTCACCATGGACAACATCATCCCTGGTCTTCAGCATGGTGGATATTGGACCATATCACTTCAGTACATGGCAGAAATCTTCTTTCAAAACTTTCTTCTTCTTATGGATGCAATTAATGGGTTGGCTATGTATCTTTCTTCCAACTTTGTATAGTAGATGGTCTTAATATCTTTGAGCTATTGATATGCTAGAGGGTTTTATGCGTATGACAGATAAAGTTAATGATGAGATATGATTGACATTGCTATGATCCCAAAGGTGATAGACCCCATGGAGGCTGAAGTTTTTGATGTCTGGGACCATGCGGAAGGCAGTTGAGGTACCAGTGGACCATTACACATGGGAGATGATTAGCTCGGACCTCAACAGGTGAAAATCCAATCAGATAGTTGTTGGGATGGCATAGGCAGGACAACATTATGATGAACCTTTGCACATGAAGAAGAAGGACATTCCACCTAGGACACTTTGGTTGGAGGACGACCTGGGGGAATCCTGCCTTCAGATGGAGCGTTTGCCCCTTGATGGGCCGGGGCGTCACCTAGGAGGATTTGAATACGTTATCTTGAGCATGTATGGCGGTGTGGTGGTGAGGGTTATTAGCGTGTGGCATATTGAAGGATCCCTAGAAGGGATAGCGATCCAACCCTCTGGATCACTTTGGATATGCCCAAAATGGGAAGCGTCCTCCCTCGAAGACTTGACGTCCCACCTTTTACTCATTTTATGTCATTTTCTAGCGGTTAATGTAAAAAGCGATTAATAGAATTTGTAGTCGACCTTGTCCGGTTGTTTTTAATGACCTATTTTTAATTGAAAGGTCATGGATTGATATATATTGAGGATGTTTTTCCTCGGTTTGGAGATAACAACTCACTCTCTTGTGAGATCTCAAAAACTTGCACCCTAATTTGGTGCTCTTAGTCTTTTAAAGTGGTATAACTGCTGGAGGAGTTTCTCTTGGCGCTATATGAATTGTTTCTCTCTAGGAAGGTTTGCAAAACTGGGGTTTGATTATGCTTTCTTCCTTGATATGTAAGTGAATTTTTCATTATTACAAAACTTCTTAAATTGAATGGTTGTAGGAAAAACAATTTCTTACATTTGCTATTATATTGTTGAATCTTGAAATCCTAGGTAGCAAGAAAGCACACACAAGTAGGTCATTGCTATATGTCCCCTTGTTTGAGAAATTGTTTTAGCCATTGAGAAAGGAAGATATAGCCTAGTCGTCATTACACTTTTCTCCCTTTTATGAGTTAGCGTTGAGGTTATAAGTTGAAAAAGAGGAGAGGAGGCGATCCTAAGCCTAGTTGGACCCCACCTGGGGTTTTCACCTCCTAGGGTTTGAGGACCTTGCCTGCTGCAACACCTTCTCCCTTAAATATGTACTTTAGGAAGCTAGCCATTTTCCAAGTGTATTTAGAGAAGAGGAAGGAGCACGAGGCCTAGCTTAAGCAACACCAGAATGAGACTCCTCCCATTAGGGTTTATTTTAGGGCCACTTGTTCACGGCACCTTGGAACCCTCCCTTCTAGTCTCTAAGTTTAAGTCCTCCCGAGATTTTTTTTTTCCCTTGCTTTGACTCCATTTTCACCCTAAGGCAGCGGTTAGACTTACAACATTGAGCTTATAGTGTTCAAAATCATCTTTCAAAACTTCAAGGTAAACCTAACTAACCTAACACTACTAACCTAGGCTAACGTCATACTTGTGGCGGCAAACTATAACAACAAATAAGCAATTAAATTGATGGTGTCAAGCATTTGTTGAACAATTGCAGCAAGCCTTCTAACTAGCAAATAAGCAATTAAAACATGACGTCAAGCATTTATTGAACAATTGTTGATTGAAAATACTATTGGTTTGGTCATTTTGTAGAGATTGATGAATTGGTGATCTTACATAGGCTGTTTAGCAGAACGTTGACTTCATTTTGTCTATTATATTGCTTATTAAATGAAATTAGATAGTTTAGAAGTACTAACCCTTTGAGTTATAGCCTGCAATATTGTATTGTATTGTTATCATCTTGTTCCAGGCAGGTGTTTTCAACAGGGACTTCACTTCTTTATTGGTTGATTAGCCGGACTATCTGATACTGGTGGTAACCTGCGAGGAGGGAAAACCTTAACTCTTGACCTTTTATTCTTTGCCTCTTCAAACCCCAGGTTATCGGGGATGTCTCCCCTTGTCTAACCTCCCTAAATAGAAAGAACCTCCCCATCGAGGTGACATTGGGTGGGGAAGGTTCATGTTACGCCAGTTTGTCCACTATCCTATAGCCTGTGACCTAAAATACAAATTGCACGATAACAGTCCTCTCCCCCTCTTGGTTTTTGTCAAATTAAATTTCGATGGTTCTTCAAAGGGTAATCTAGGTCCATCAATTTTTGGCGTAGTACTACGAGACAATGAGGGGAAAATTCTACACATCGCAATAGGATATCTGGGATTCAACACAAACAATGTTGCAGAACTTTGGAGCCTTCTCAGGGGGATTAATTTAGCAATAAGTCACAACATCTTTCATCTTATAGTGTAAGGCGATTCCCAGATCATTATTTAGCTCATCTTCAAAATCATCCATGGTTCACACCCATAAAAAATATCACCTAGTTAGAGATTACTAGGACTGTTGGAAGACTTCAGGTCCCTCCTTCAGCCCCATCTCACACTTATCCCCTCACATGTGAAAAGAGATGCCAACAAAACTGTAGATTGTCTGGCCAATGAGGGAGTGGACTCAAAATAAGAGTTGATCCAATTGGACGCTCAAATCTCCCCACCCCCCACGTTATTCACCCGATGTCTTGATCTCGCTTGAAGAGACTATTCTACCTCGGATAGGGTGACATCTAGCCTAGGGGAGGCCACGTAGCCCCCATGCAGAACTTTCCATAAATATGGTCGCTTGACACCCCAAATCCCATTCTCGGATGGAGGACGGCCATAAACGGTCACTGAGGGAGGGAGGAAAGCTCCCCCACGCAGGATTATTGTCGACCTCAATGATTAATTGCAGGAGGATGACGTTGGGTATGGAAGGGGGTTGTGCAATCATTTCATCCCCTTGGATAATTATCCATCTTGGCCATGGCATTCACCATTTTTCCTTAGTGCTTTATCTCTTTTCTCTGCTCAAGAATTTGGCTCTGGTCCTTTTGGTTTTCTCTAGCCTCATTCATAGATTTATCCGGCCTACATGATCTACCATGTCGAGAGAGAGAGAGAGAGAGAGGAAAATCTAGGCGAGGTCCCTCCTGGTATTGTCACGCTACAAGGCAGAGATGCCTACGCAATTTGGAGAGGGATTTATCCATAGCCCGGACTCAGCTTACCACACAGCTACATACGCCTCCAATGGCCTTCATGGAGGAGGAATTCTTGGAGGAACCAATTCAGGTTCCACCAAAGTCCCTCGTCTACATGGTCCTAGATGCACACGGCAACCCCAACACCAACATTGTTGCTATAGATCTAGCGACGAACATGGAAGGCACCACCTGCATTGTCTAGGATGAAATCCCCACGACAGATTTCCCGGTTGAACCCCCACTGCTAAACCCAGACGTGGATTGTGACCAGACTCAACCCAGTCTCTTCAACCTGGAGCAGCTGGAGATTATTTTTGAAATGAGGGGCTACATTATGGAGAAGCTCCACCGACACACCCTCATCGGTAGTCACATCGACATGTTGTTCAACACCTTCTTGAATGCGCCAGTCAAGCAGAGGTGTCTGACCTGCGCACAACCCTTCGCACTCAAACCCAACGATGGTACCCCTCACAGTAGCTCTCTGGATGGAAGGTTCCACTCTTCTCATAGCCCTTCTAATTTTTAATTATGCACAATTCTCTGCACCTCACTTGCATGGAAATAGATTTTTCTTCTTGTCAACTTGGTCTGGTACTATGTTCATTCTTTTGCCTAGTTTGAATTTTTAGCTTTTGTTAGTATGTCCAGTGTTATCACCCCATAAATTATGGGAATCAATTGATGACTTGGATATGATCTGTATCTAGTGATTTTGTTGACAAATGATATTTCATTCTTCAAATAATTTGCAAAAAGAAAAAGGAAAAAGAAAAAAGAAAGAAAAGTAAAGTAAAGTAAAAGAGGGCATAAAAGAATTGAAAAGAAAATCCCCATGCAATAATAGTAACTTGGCCATACCTTTCAAGCATAGCCAAGTTATTTTTTAAATTTAATGTTGCTAGGTTAGTGAATAAATCTGACCAGACTGTCTAATCCTGGTCAGATAGCCCTTAGGTTAGATTAGTGAATAAATCTGACTAGGCTGTCTAATCCTGGTCAGATAGCCCTTAGATAAAGTAATTCCTTAACCCAACAGTTTAATCTGGGTTAATTGTCCTATAAAGATAGGTTAGCATGTAGGTCAACTTCTTTATTGTTCAAAGTCCATTAAAACCAGCTTGAAATCAAGATTACACCATGTTCCAAATGCTTAAAAAATAGTCGTTCAAAGTCCCATGGTGGTGTTCCTTTGTAAAATTGAATGAAAAACCCATGAAATGGCTTTTATGGTGGTGTTCCGGAATTGGAATGAAAACCCATGAAATGGCTTCTTTATTCCTAAGTTTTCCTGCGTACGCGATTTCGCTTCCTCACTCCATGTTTTGCACTTATCAACGGTTCTCATCATGGCACCGATCTACCGTTTATTCTAATTCCACCATGCGCTTTTAACCGGGGTCCGGAATCGGTAATAACGCGGCGCACATCTAGACAAAATTAGAATAGAGCACCTCGATTAACGCTCACGATTTCGGACTTCCACGCTTTTAACCGAGGGGGTCCAATGAGTATTATTTAGAGCGGTAAGACTGCGGGTCGTGAAGTAAGCCTGCATCTGTGGTTTCAGTCGGGATTTCGACTCTCTAGTGTTCGCTTTTAACCAAAGGGGGTCTCGAATGAATATTCTTTTCTACGACTTCGCGGACATGTGGTATTGCAGTCCTGTCATTCAAAGTCCTATCCCCACATGCCATCTCCCATCAGCCACTCATGGACGCATCCTCCAATCGACATCCCACTTGTTCCACTTGCTCCCAAAGGTGTCTCATCACATAACTGCTGTCATTGTCGCGACTCTAAGTCCTCACTCGAATGTTTCATGACTTTTACCCAATCACCACTCTCCATCGCCAATTCGGCCCGCATGTTGGCTAATCACAACGCCATACCTCTAAGTGGCTCCGTTGTCTGTTTGCCAATCGATAACATACCCGTCATGTCGACCGTTTTCTTCATAATATCCAACCGAATTCAAGCAAACAAAATTACCGTTTCTCCCTCGCTCATCTTACTCATTCGGCCCATCTCACCTCGTGAACACTTACATCTTATTCCTCCATCTCTTTTCCACCACCTTCATCCACAGTCCATCACCCCACTGACATATTGTTTATTGAAGGTACTGCTAGAGGAGATGGCGCTAAAGCCAAGACCCGCTGAAGGAGAAGAGAATCCTTTTCCTCCTCCGCCGACTTGGACAAAATCCCATTGGTTGATAAAGATAGATTGATCGCAGATACTATGCACGCCGATTTGCACTCTCCGCCATGGCTCCGGATGTGTTCTTGGACCATAGTGATGAAATTGGACTCGGGAGTCCAATTTGCCCCCTGTATATTCCTCGTGATCCATCACTTCCTGAATTCTCATGGAAATGCCAAGCCCACTATATCCCAGACTAGAGTGCCATCGTCTCCTCATCCGGAGAAACCCTGTTCCTCATCACTCCCTCAAGATATTGGATTCTCATGATGCAAATTCCCGTTGAATCGGCCCCTTTCACTTAGAAATTTCATAATCGAAGCTATATCGCAAAATGACCTTTCCGTGTATATTCGTGATATTCGAAGCTTTCTCTCCCACTTCCTCTCCTTCCACAAATCCCCTACTTTCTCATCCATGTTCTCCACCAAGGGAAACAAAATCATTTCCTCCATGTGTGCCATGCTAGGTCATTTTACCGACCAATGGATAGATGAGCCCATCCTTGGTTTACTGTCCATCTTCTCGAATCTTACGAAAATCCCACAACACACCACAACACTTTCTTGGTCGATAATATTCACGAACAATTTATGAATTTTGGCACAGAGGGCATGTTCATATATTCTTCCATACTAGTGCACACTCATGCATTTTCAGTCGATAAACGCAGTTTCTCCATGCGATGGACGTTGTAGACGGAAGGCCCCAACCAACACAAATGATGGACTTCCGTCTTCCTAAGCATAACTCAAGGAATACTCTAATTTCAAAGCTTTCATTGATGAGTTTTACCACCGTGTGGTTAGCAGCTGAGGATAGGTCTGAGCTACCATAAATGATGGTCCGTGAGAATTCCATCTCCTGACAACGAAAGATAGAGACTGCAATTTCCATACCGACTACAACGAGATCAGAGTTTCAAATTGGCACCTTACAAGCTGCCGGGATATGTACCGGTAAGAGTTTTTTTCATTAGAATATATTAGTCAAATAATGAACTCACATACCACTTATTCTCAAGAAGAAGCAAGAATTGAGAATCAAGGTCAAATACTGGTTCTTTCATATGCAATAGTTGAGGCGCTGGAAGAAGCGAGGCAAAATGTTGAAGGAGATGTTCTTTACGAAGTTTCACTGCACTATGATCCATGATCATTTCGAAATGAGGTGTAATAAGAATGTCGCTGTGATGTCGCTGGCGTCCAAGCCAGAGATCAGAAATTTGCAAATCAGACATTGTGGGTGCCTGACACATTGATGGATGTGGAACATCAAGTTGAAGTGGAACAGTAGGCGCCCTCGATGAGTGTGCCACCCAATACCACACCTCATGTCCCTATGGAAAGAGGCTCCGAAGGAGTCGTCTCCTCGTGTAATAGAGGTGTCATCAGAGGAGCTCTAGATGCACACCAAGAGGCCAAAGACTATTTCAACGCCTGGCACGACAAAGAGGGAGCCAAGAAGTCCACCACCACAAAGAGCTACAACAGACTGCCGGGACACCCTACCTTTGGCCTCGAAATGATAAGGCAATTACCACAAAGAATACCAAGCAAACCGCACAGACATTCTCCCACAGATACTCAACCAAGCAAGATCAGGCCCAAGTTGGGCATTTTCGAAAAAGTACCTAATCAAGAAAAGGAACCAAAGCCTCACTAGCAGTACTTACGCCCAATTCCAGAAGCAGACTTCCACAGCCCAGCATAGACTCCTATCAGCGTTTGATACAGAAAAGGGAAAGATGCATATGGCATACCTCCAAGCACAAGTATCGGATCCCAAGGTTATTTCAGATTACAAGAGGCCACTTTCAAGTTCCAAGCAAAAGATATGCACCCAAAGCAGACGTGGGACATGGATCTACATAAACAAACAAGAGAGATGGTTTTTCATTATCATAATATTGCTCAACTTAAAGAAAATTCCGTGTGTGTTGAACAACGCCGACGCGCAATTAAGTTGGAAAAGATATCATCTTTGGCAAAGGAAAACACTAAGACTTGAAGATATTTTAGATCACACCATCCTTCAAAATGTGAAAGCCAAGAGATGATAAAGGAAAAATGATGCATATCACATCCAAGAAAACAAATTGAAGCCCTACTGCAGGACCTCTCAAAGCGTAATAGGAAATAGCGAGATAGGAAGGCGAGAAGGATGGAATGCTTAAGTTGCTCATGGAGTAGAACGCACAAATCAAGGAAATGGAAGTTGAGCTAGAAAAATTATTGAAAGAGAAAGAACAGATGAAACCAATGGAAGTCATCCATTGAGTGCTATTCCTATCTCAGAAGCAATCACAAGAATAAGGATGAATCCCTCCGCACCCCTGTCACTACCAGAAGGCACCATATATCTGGCTAAGTCTATGGAGAGGATGAACCTGTAAGAGACAAAAATCAGCAGGCTGGGGAAGGAATTTGAGAACCTCCAAGAGCTCAAACTTCCTTTCAGACAAGCCTAACCAAAGAAAAGCAGGTAAATGAAAGCATCTCGTGAAGGAGTTGCAAAGAGCTCCAAAAGCAAACGATGTATAGAAGACATTGGGTCAAGTTAAAGAGCTTGTATGGATTGACATCTCCAAGTCCATCAATGAACTCTGGCCAATGATTCAACCATGTTTGAATAAATGAGTTGTCTAAAGGAGCAAAGAGGTCGCTGAGAAAATCGAGTGGAGTCGAAGACACAAGCAACAGATCATCGTGTCTCGGGACTCACACCATAGAGGAACTTGAAGAATTAAAACTGAGGACAGACAAAGACTATACTTGAGGTAAAAGGGTTTTAACCAAGAGAAGTCTAATGCTTCCTCTGGAAGAAATGGTGCAAGTCATGGATCGTGAGTACGTAAGTTTTTTAATAAGATTGATGCTCTCCAAAGAAAGGCCTACCCGGTCTAAAGGTCATTAATGACAAACTAATGACACCCCTTGCCATGTTAGAAGGAGTTTACTCAAGTGTCTAAGGCGACAAATTTCAAGTTTGGGGATACAAGGGCGAAATCATTCATATGGATGCCCCCGGCAGTTGATATTGGTATCCAACACGCAGATCGCATATTCATCATACATTTAAGCAAATATACACATGGATGTGAAGTGTGTATCGAGATTGCCTTGAAAAGTCACAAAGGCACAAGTCACCTCGAAGAACTTCAGATATAATTAGATTAGCATTAGAGTCAGCCACTATCCAACAATTCGCCCAACCAAAAGAAGTTTGTGCACCTTGCCAACGACGTACCCCAGAAATTTCCGCATGCAATTGTAATGAGTCATCAAACAGCTTTTGATTAGTTAAAGTAGTTAGACTAAAATAGAATGAGCACATCCTAATCAGTTATGACAGGAACGTTTGTAAATTGAATTATAAATACTTCAACTCTAGAAGTATTAGTTGTTGATTCACACACTCTATTGCTATCAAATTGTACTATTTTTTAAGAGATCTCCCATTAATAAAAAGAGGGAGGTACTTTTACCGATTCTTATGTTCACTGGTGATGTTGATCTTCTAAGTTAAATGTTTTCCTTTCTCTGTTGTCATTTTGTTTTCTAGAACTAATCTTTAAGAATAACGCAATGTTGCAGGATTTATCTTTGATACCCTGTTTCTGATTCTAAAAGATTTTTATGTTTATCTTCTGATATCTTCGATTCAGAAATTCTTAACTGCTTGTTAGTTGAAGTTATCTTTCTTGTCTTTTCTTCTGTCCATCATTTAAATTATTAAAAGATCCAGTGAGTTTATTATCTCGCCCTGTGAAAGTCTTCTTTGGCGTTTCTGGTTGTTTCTCATCTTTAATTAAATATAGACCCCATAGCCCCATGGATGTGTAGACTGTCTCAACCAAATTTATAAACCCTTTTACAACAAAACATACTTGTTCCTTTACCTAGCCTAATATCTAAATTAAAAACAAAGCTAAATCATATAGAGAGATCCCTCTCTGAAGCTGGAAGGGCTAGATCCCAGCTTTAAAAGCGGTTGGATAAAGTTACCTTTGCGGATTCCTTCTTTGTCAACCTCCTGGAAATTTACAGAGTGCTAACATCCAGTATGTCCAGTTTCCACTTGCTTTGGTTTCCAACTAAATGGTGGAGCAAGTGGCAGTTGCTATTTTTGGCCGAAAGAACAATTGATTGCCACCTGTTTCGGTTTCCACTAGTTTGGCAGAACATGTGGCATGTCGGTGACATATATCAATTTTTTATAGTGACAACGCATTAATAAGGAAATACCCCCTTTTTATTTACAAAAAAAAAAATGAATAACATTTCTGGTCATTTTACTCGAGGACTTCAAAAGTATTAAAAGTACTAAGACAATTTATTCCACCATTATTAGCCAAGTAAAATTTTCAAGCACTAAATTCATATGTGAAGATGTATCTCTCAAAGGGTTGATTTTAGTTAAGAATCATGAGTGATATATGATGGAATGATGGTGTTCTTGTTTACAAATACACATAGCTCAATAAACATGATGGAAACCATTAGAGATCAAGTCTTGTTTTCATTATAGTAGATGCTAGAGAAAACCATCCACATGACTTGTCTCAACATTTGTTAATCCATTTTCATGTATCACTTTTGATTCCCAAGTTTATCCATGTGTAGAACCCTTCCCCATTCATTTTATTTTGTTTCCATAGTCCACCATGTGTCTACACTTTGATTACATGTTGTGGAATTTTTTTTATGTTCACAATACTTAGTCATTTTTATGACTTGTATAGTGCAGGATTCCTTATGATGTGCGGAGATTCTTGTTTCCCTGCACTCCACACAAAATCCTTTTCCTGCACAAGTCATGTTCTACACAAGCCAACATTTAGGATATTTTAGAGATTTTTCTTTTGTGTGGAGAACCCAACACAAGTCTTCCACCCACATACTCTGCTCCCCCGCATACCCCGACTTCTAGAAAAATATTGTGCAGAGAACCTTGCATATCATATTCCTAGCACATTGTATATCCCCACATCCTATGCACTTACTCAAATCAATACTTCCACACCTCTATGCAACTAAGTCTTTGAGGGATTGACCTCTCTCTACCTATGTTCCATGCTTGTGAAATTATCATTGTATTATCATGCACCTTATGCACTTTTCGAGGGTCATTTATGATTAAATAATGAGTTTTCCTATGAAGCACTTTCTTTTCAAAATAACTTCCATTTATGGTTTTCACATGTCCTGAAGTTGTACATGATGAAGGGATGTTGTAGTAAATGGTATTCACGAGTTTAGCCTTTAAATAGCTCGAGCTCTGTAATTCATAAGTGATAGTGTCATGTGTATCAAAGTGCATTGAAAGAATAAGAAACTTGGCAACAACTAGAAGAAGAAAAGAGCCTTTTGTGGAGATACTGACAATTATCTTGTGTGCCAAGACAAGGATTTCCATAGATCAGTTGCATATCAATGGTTCTTGAGCCTCACTTCTGAACAAAAGATTAAGAACAATATTTGGATGACTAGCTTACTGAATGTTGGTTGCATTTATGAAGTATCTGATTTCAAGGAGATTGTTTCCTGGTGTGCTCACATGTTTGATTTAGAAAGTAGAATGATTCAAGTAGCAGTGGAAGGAAAGAACTAAGTTTTCAAAAGGATGCTCTGATTGCTTGACTCTAACATAAGTCTCAAGCTTCTAGACGTTGATTCTTTCCTGGACTCCCAGGGTGGTGGGGTGAATTTGTTGAAGGACTTCATGTCTCCATCTACAAAAATGATAGTTGATCTTTCTGTCATTGATATATCTCTGTTAGCATAGTCATATTGGTATTTTTCATGGATATTCACACGTTTGATGGGATGATATTCTATATCTCACATTCTCAGGTCAATTTATATGTCTTGTATTTTTCTTTCTAAAAGGAAGTTGTGTTTGACTGGACTGAGGTAATCTCGACTGAGATTTCCTATCAGCTAGCCAATTGCTTTAAAACTCAAAGGTTTTTCATGACCGCATATCTAGTCCTGAAAGTTGGTTATTGCAACGTTTTTGAGGGATCACCCTTGAGGGGTAATATAGATGTTGAGAATGAACCTATCCAATTCTTGTAACCGGTTCTTTAGAAGCATAAGGCACCATTTCAATTTTTCCTTATTCGGGATAAATTTCTTAAGTAGTTTAGATATATGTTGATTGGAGTAGAACCAATAGGATAACTCAAGAGATGGAACATTTCCTCAAAGGAAAGGGAATTCGTGTGCATGAAGAGGACCATATTTACATCAAATTGTATGGATATAAGAGAAGTTGTCTTCTTCTCTCTACATTTTTTTGTGATGTACTTTGTTTTCGAAGTCTACATGTAGTATAAATGGTCCACCCTTTTTTATAAAAAGAGAGAAAGACAATCTATCTCCATGCCTTTCATTATAGCCAATGTAACAATAAGAATTTTTTTCCATTTGATAGAAGATGTTGAAATGCTTAATGAATTTAACATGGAGGAAGAAAAACCCCTCAATGGTTTTGACCCTGAAGGGTTATTTTATGAACATTTGGCGTGATCCGGATTATTTTGAGAATGGCATGAAGACAAAAATATAACCGATATAGAACAAGGAAATACACGGAGATAATGCAGAGAACAAAGAAATATAGTGAAAACCAACTTCTAATAATGAACAAGAGAGAAAAACAGTGTAGAACACAAACTAGCAGAATGGGGTAGCCTATCTCTGAAAAGAAAGAGATGTTGGCTACGCTTCATTCACAACAAGCTTTACATCACACTCCATTACATGCTTAAAGGTCCTCCTTCACCTCATTTATATATAGAGGAGAACAATTCCCATGATGCATGTGGGAATTGGAATAAGTTTATAAAATGGCATAGGCATGTAAAACATTAGGACTTCCCAAGCGATCACCCATCCCAGTACTACTCTAGCTTGAGTGTGCTTAACTGCAAAGTTCTAATGGGATCTAGTGCATTAACGCTATGTTGTAGGAATGTACATAAGACCACTAGGAAATCATTACATGATGTTTGTAATTAACAAATGAAGATGGCATTACATTCCATTCCCCATCAAAAGGGTGAATATCATGGTTTATCAAAACCACGGGCTCAAAAATGATGATTCAGTGGAAAAGGTGGATGGCCACCGAGATCCACCTGGATCATTCCTCCCCCCTTAGGAATCAATAGTCCCCATTGCATCAAGTTGCCTTGGGAGACGAGGAGAATTCTACTAAATATGAAGCTTGGTGCATTGCTTGCCTTGCTGAAGAAGTTGTCATGCTTAGCTTATTGAAGGTTGTCATGAACCTAATGCTGGAGGGGTTGGATTGGTTCAACCAATCTAGTTTCATGATCTACCTGAGTGTGGGAGGACTCTGTCGTTGAATATGCAGCACAAAGAGTATGAATGGTTTTGTTATAACCTTGCTTGACTGGGCAGTGTGGAGACACCCCCGTAGGTGCGGCAAGAAAATCTTGGTACTCTTCTACAATCTTGTCGATATGCTTCTGTTGGATAGAAAGTTCTTGGGCTAAGGCTGGAGTGGTTGCAATGTCCTTATATTCACCTTATGATCGGATTTTGAAGAGGATAAACTATGCAGTATGAGAGATTACTTTGTGGCATTATTTTTGTGGGAAAATAGTCGGAACTACCTCTGGTATCATGTATAGTTGACCCCCCAGAGTAACAATGATGCTACAGGGTCGATACTCATAAACAGCATGACGCCTCCACATATATGGCTGGAAATATAGAACATCACAGACTTCTAGTGGCGAAACATCACACAATACCTCATCCTTGAAGGGCTTGATGTTGTAGGACATGAGACATTGTTGGTTGACACGAAGATCTTGACCCTAGTGAAGCCACCCGATGTTGTATGGATTTGGGTGTGGTGTTGTTGGAAAATCCAACTGCTTGACAACCTCTGCTGAGATGATGTTCTTTTGGATTCCACTATAAACAATAAAATGCAGTGGGGTCCCCTTCACCCACATCTATGAATGGAAGATGTGCTCCCCCTCCTCGGGATCCTCTTCTAGTTGGATTGTTGCAGTTGAGACAGTAACAATGGGTTATGCATCAATGATCTGTCTCATTTTATTATGTTTTGAATCAGGGTCCAATTCAGGGTTCAACTCTTTGTCTTTGAGCTCGGCCACCAATGAATGTATTGAGCAACATTCATTAGTGTTGTGCCAACGGTTGTTTTGGAACTCACGCCACTTTCCAGTGTATTTCTTAGACTTCTTGTTACCCTTCTTTTCATGCATCTGGGACTTTCTCTCTTGAGGTTGGCCTTCCTTTCTCTATCCTTCATTATCTGAGTTAGAGTTTCCTTTTCCATGCTTCTCTCACTTACTCTGTTGCTTGAACTTTTTCTCAATTTTGACTGCATATCAATAAGCAGCTCCCAGTGAGGAGATGTCCAAGAAATCCATCTTTGTTTGGATGTACCTATGTAGACCACTGTGGTACTTCAAAACTAGGTGTTGTTCGGAGTCTTTGATACCCAGCTTTGAGCACAAGGTATGAAATATGTTGGTGTACTCCAACACCATCTGGTCTCTTTTCTGATGTAGAGTTGTCCATCTCATGTATTGGTCATCATAGTTTCCGACAGGGTAGAACTCCTCCTTTAGGGCATCTACAAAGACTGCCCAAGTGGGTTCTCTCCCAAATAGTGTAGATTCATCCATGTTGTACCTCTCCCAGTAACCTCCCCACCAAGATCTAACATGGGGAAGGGATTTAAGAGTGTGAAGGTGATCTTTTCATTGTCGAAAAAAATTTGGACAGAGTAATAACCTTCTAACAAATTCAACCATTTTTCTAGAGCATCTGCATCTATATGGCCTTCAAATAAGGGGATATCAAAATTGACTTGTACCTTGAAGGGTGTCGCACTTGCAAAATGGATTCTTGTTGAAGATTCCTCAGCCACTGTCATCGGTAGTCTTCGAAGGATCTGAGTAAAGGTGTCCATCAACTCGTTCCTTTTTCGCACGAGGGCTTCCTCGAGCAACATCTTGAAAGGATCTCCTACTTTGTCATCTCTCTTTTATTCCTCCATGGGAGGTTGCTTGGGCTGGAGAGAGTAGTTTTCCTCAAGAGAAACTAGCTCGAGACCCAACTCTCTATACCCTGACCTTGTCGGGGACCTGCTCTGAGAAATGACAAGGAGCAGCCTGCTTTGATACCATTGATCCAGATTATTTTGAGAATGACATGAAGACAAAAATATAACCGATATATAACAAGGAAATACACTGAGATAATGCAGAGAACACATAAATATAGTGAAAACCAACTTCTATTAATGAACAAGAGATAAAAACATTGTAGAACACAAACTAGCAGAATGGGGTAGCCTATCTCTGAAAAGAAAGAGAGGTTGGCTACGTGTCATTCACAACAAGCTTTACATCACACTTCATCACATGCTTAAAGGGCCTCCTTTACGTCAATTATATATGAGAGAGTGAGAGGAAAACAATTCCCATAATTCATGTGGGATAAATTGGACTAAGTTTATAAAATGGCATAGGCATCTAAAACATTAGGACTTCCCAAGCGGTCACCCATCCCAATACTACTCTAGCCTGAGCGCACTTAACTGCGGAGTTCCAATGGGATCTGGTTCATTAACGCTATGTTGTAGGCATGTATATAAGACCACTAGGAAATCATTACATTATGTCTGTAATTAACAAATGAATATGAAATTACATTCCATTCCCCATCAAAAGGGTGAATATCATGGTTTATCAAAACCATAGGCTCAAAATGATGATTCAGTGGAAAAGGTGGATGGCCACCGTGATCCAGTTGGATCATGGCATCCATGAGGCACAACAATATTTTCACAAGGGTTGAGAAGGAATTGATGACAACAACTCAAATACCCCCAATAAGAAGGAAAAACAAGTATGTAATGATGACTTGGATACTAGGATTAGTTCAAATACTAAAAACAAATAGAATGAAGTAAAGAGGGAAAAGTTCAACTAATGTGCACTCCTCTTCTACCCTTGTCCACATAGGAGTTCCTCCTCTACTCAGAAGAAACATGAGTCAAATGTAAGCAGAGAAGAGAATAACGAAGGATGTGTTGGAGGAGATGACGAAGATGAATGTTATAACCCTAAATTGCACCACACATGCTTACATGGCATCAGGCCAACTCATATCCCTTCTTTGCCAAAAACTACTGAACAAATCTTCTAAAAACTCCATTTTTAAAAGTCCACGCTAGCTGGCCCACTACAGCCCGCATGGATCTACAGTGTTCATGCTAGCAGGCCCACTACAGCCTGCGTGGACCTTCAGAATCACAAAAAAAGGAAAGTTGTCGATGGGACAAAAATCTATGGGTGAGTTAACTGAAACTCCCGACCATGCATGGCCGAGGGTTTGTCCAAAAACGTAGCTCCTTCTAGCCTATAAAAGAATGGGTAGGGGTACCATTTGGAAGAGGAAAAAATATAGCGAAGAAACTCTGCCCATTTACGTATTCCATTGTCCCAACCCTTTAGCCTTTCCTCACACTAAAGGAGATTTAACGCAAATAAGTTGAAGGATAGAAGAAGAGGAGCCCAGGATCAGGTTCAAGGAGCGGTGGTTGGTCTCAGCTTTTCTAAGTTGATTCACTTTACGTAATAAAAAGAATTCTTTTCCCGTCCCAATTCATGAGTTGTCTATGATTCGATTGGTTTATGTTTGATTTCTAACCCTTGAGTATAGAAGTAGCATGCATGCATAGTTGTTGTTTGTCTTGAGTGCAGGTCATCTTTGGAAGGAGCAGCGCAAACAAGTAATCAAGCACAACGGAGGATCTACATCGAACGCCGGTAATAAGGTAGGTGGTCCTTTTCCATGCATTTACTGAGAAAAAGTGTTTAAATCTTGGGATGTAGGTAGAAAAGTAGTTTCTATTTGGTCAAATCTGCATGCAAATTCAGACCCTAATTTGCTAGTCCGTAGGGTGTTTTTCCCAACAACAGAATTGGCGACCATACTGGGGAAAATACTCTTTAGGGTTCCTGGATTTATTTGAGTTTTTGGGTAGTTTAGAGACTAGGTTTTCTGTTTTTTCTTTGCCTGTCTTTTTCTTTTATTTCTGTAAGGTCTGAGTTAGCAGGGAGTCTAGTTTTCCATACTAGCTTTCCCTGACTTTTGCTTGACTGTATTTTTCGGGACACACAGAGGTACACGCGGCTTGCAAAAGGCCTGAACGTGTGTACTCGTGCCCTATCCTCTGACAGCCCATGTGTGAATGCTAGCTGTAGATATAGCAGTAGCATGTAGGAGTTTAGAGAACCTTAGAGGCAGTCCTCCTCTTCCCTGTCAAAATCACACATTCTCAGGGGGTTTTCTGGAATCATGTCTGAGTCTTGCTTGTTAACAGTCCTATCTCAAATTGCTTTTTTTTTTTTTTTTGCCTTATTATTTTTCCTGGCATTATTTGTTTTTTCTGTTAGAAAGAGTATCCAAGCCTGCAAGGGATCCTGGTTATCAATGCCAGAGGCCTCTTCCTAGTTTGGACTGCCTGTTTTCATATTTTTTCTTAGAATTTAGATATACACGCGGCCTGTACAAGGTCAGCCCGCGTGTACACGCTCTCTGTCTCTGGTCAGCATGTGTTTGCACGCGTGTTGTTTGAGTGACAGTAGCGTGCTTGTACAGGCTAATTTTTGTTCAGGGTGGGGCAGTCATCCCCTCCTTTGATAAGAAGTATTCCTCTCAGGTGTTTGAACAGTCAGTAGCTTAGGCTTCATCTTACCCTTAGCCTGATTTTTCTCAGTTCAAAGTTGACAGAAAAATAAATAAAAAATAAAAAAGTTTTGTTTTATGGTTTTTAGACAAGCGTGAGAGTCATTGTTTTTTCAATTGCCTTTGTGTTATTTTTTAATCTGATTCTTTGCGATCTGCGCTTTAAGCCAGAATTGTTTTTCTTGGTTTTTTGTTTGTCGGTATTTTCCCTTTCTTGCTTTACTAGCACGTAAATAAATAAATAAATCTCTTTTCATTTTCTTCTTTGGTTGCAGAGTGTGTTTCTGCATCATTAGCTAGGGAAAAGTCTTTTATTTCGTAAGTTTTTTGCAGTTCACTTAGATCATAAGTAGCTCATAGTCGAGCGAAATTCTTTTGAGTTTGCTGTCCAAAATCTTAGAAAAAAATTAAAAATCTTTCTTTGTGACAAGTTGTTGAAATTTTGCATTTCGTAAAAGTTTTTTGTTTCCATATTTTTCATTCATTTTTTTCTTTTGTCTATTACACATCATCAGTTTCAACCTCATACCCCTTGACGTAAGACAAAGCCTTAAAAGCAACGCTAATTTTAAAATCTAATAGACTTTTATGTTTGTAGGGTTCACAAACTAGTTCAGGATTAGGGCCTTGGATTAGGTTGGAGAGGAC
>SNQJ01S0074617.1:26496-38829 GCA_010110895.2 Picea sitchensis | reverse complement strand
CAGACCCTAATTTGCTAGTCCGTAGGGTGTTTTTCCCAACAACAGAATTGGCGACCATACTGGGGAAAATACTCTTTAGGGTTCCTGGATTTATTTGAGTTTTTGGGTAGTTTAGAGACTAGGTTTTCTGTTTTTTCTTTGCCTGTCTTTTTCTTTTATTTCTGTAAGGTCTGAGCTAGCAGGGAGTCTGGTTTTCCATACTAGCTTTCCCTGACTTTTGCTTGACTGTATTTTTCGGGACACACAGAGGTACACGCGGCTTGCAGAAGGCCTGAACGTGTGTACTCGTGCCCTATCCTCTGACAGCTCGTGTGTGAATGCTAGCTGTAGAGATAGCAGTAGCGTGTAGGAGTTTAGAGAACCTTAGAGGAAGTCCTCCTCTTCCCTGTCAAAATCACACATTCTCAGGGGGTTTTCTGGAATCATGTCTGAGTCTTGCTTGTTAATAGTCCTATCTCAAATTGCTTTTTTTTTTTTTTTTTGCCTTATTATTTTTCCTGGAATTATTTGTTTTTTCTGTTAGAAAGAGTATCCAAGCCTACAAGGGATCCTGATTATCAATACCAGAGGCCTCTTCCTAGTTTGGACTACCTGTTTTCATATTTTTTCTTAGAATTTAGATATACACACGGCCTGTACAAGGTCAGCCCGCGTGTACACGCTCTCTGTCTCTGGTCAGCATGTGTTTGCACGCGTGTTGTTTGAGTGACAGTAGCGTGCTTGTACAGGCTACTTTTTGTTCAGGGTGGGGCAGTCATCCCCTCCTTTGATAAGAAGTATTCCTCTCAGGTGTTTGAACAGTCAGTAGCTTAGGCTTCATCTTACCCTTAGCCTGCTTTTTCTCAGTTCAAAGTTGACAGAAAAATAAATAAAAAATAAAAAAGTTTTGTTTTATGGTTTTTAGACAAGCGTGAGAGTCATTGTTTTTTCAATTGCCTTTATGTTATTTTTTAATCTAATTCTTTGCGATCTGCGCTTTAAGCCAGAATTGTTTTTCTTGGTTTTTTGCTTGTCGGTATTTTCCCTTTCTTGCTTTACCAGTACGTAAATAAATAAATAAATCTCTTTTCATTTTCTTCTTTGGTTGCAGAGTGTGTTTCTGCATCATTAGCTAGGGAAAAGTCTTTTATTTCGTAAGTTTTTTGCAGTTCACTTAGATCATTAGTAGCTCATAGTCGAGCGAAATTCTTTTGAGTTTGCTGTCCAAAATCTTAGAAAAAAATTAAAAATCTTTCTTTGTGACAAGTTGTTGAAATTTTGCATTTCGTAAAAGTTTTTTGTTTCCATCTTTTTCATTCATTTTTTTCTTTTGTCTATTACACATCATCAGTTTCAACCTCATACCCCTTGACGTAAGACAAAGCCTTAAAAGCAACGCTAATTTTAAAATCTAATAGACTTTTATGTTTGTAGGGTTCACAAACTAGTTCAGGATTAGGGCCTTGGATTAGGTTGGAGAGGACACTCTTCAAGGCCATTCAAAACCAAACATTGGAGTCTGAGATAGGGAGTGTCTAAGTCCAGTTTCGTGGAAGTTATCCGGGACCCCCCTCTAACACAGGGGATAAACACGAGGTCACGTGCAGAAAGGTAGCGGAGATAACCCCTCCAAAGTCGGACCAATCGTAGTGGAGAACACATATAGAGGGCTTGTTTTGGGATTTCGTTGTTTGCATTTGCCACGGGGCTTTGTGGGTCTCGAATCCATTTGAGGTCCTCAGTTGTCTTCCGGACCATTTTCTCTCGATACCCTTGACAGGTTTCAGGCTCGATACCCTGCTCATTGTGGTCTACCCGACTTTCGACTGTACCCGCCTGGTGACTATTCTCATGCTGGCAACCTAGTTGCCAATCTTTTTAGGGACATACACAGGTTACTGTGGGGGTATACTACGGTACCTAGGACAGACATCAGGCCACGCTTTGCAGAGTATACCCGGAGGGTGCTTCCGTGTTCGAGTTACACTTGCACCGGTAAGTTTCTCTAGTGTTGGTTGTTGTAATTTTTCTTCCAAATAGTTTAGTGATTACTTGTCTTATCTCTTAGGGGCTTCTTTTTTAGTGTGTGTTACTTTGGCTGCTCCCAAACTACTACTTTGGCTGCTCCCCCTACCCAAATGTCGGAAGTACACACCATGCAGTCGACTAACCCAAAGGCCACCCAGCAGCCTGAAGGGAAGAAAAAACAATGAAAGAAGGGTAAGGGGGATAAAAAACCCACTGATAATGCTAGAGGGGACAACACAGAAAAATGGAAGGCATGGTATCCATGCAACTTGTGCGTGGAAGACCACCCGACCCATCTTTATCCTCGACTTGCCGAGGCCCAAAAGTTTGTCACACAGCAACAGCAAGCAGTGTTGACTAATCCCTTTCAACATGGGCAAAATCTAACTCAAGCCTCTACAAGCACAGAAGGGGGCAGCCAAAAAACCTGCCCTCCTCCAAACAATCCCTCATCCACGAACGTATATATGGTTAGGTGTGATGCTTTCATAACAACTAGAGCACACAACTATAGTAAACCAAGCGCTTCTGAGAAGGGTAAAGAAGTTGATCTCCCATCTCTTCCTCTACAAATTGAGAAGACGTTGGGAGAAACAATGACATGCATTCCAAAGGGTGCATTTAAAAAAGATTCTCACAACCCAAACGCAAGGGCCGCCCAGAATTACTCTGTGGTGGAGGATTTATCACAAACCCCTTGCGCGATGTCTGCTTTGGAGGTCCTCCAAAGTTGCCCTGCTTAGAGGAAAGTCTTGTTAACAGCTTTGGGCTCTACCGAGACTTGTAATCCGGGCACCATCATGTTAGATACAATCGAATTAAAACCTTGTCTGCCTTACCACGTAGCATTTCAGATAGTAGTGGATCATCCCAGGAAAACTTTTACTCGGAATATCTTCCGCACAGTGGTCGACGAGGGCGCCTCGACATGTGTTATGTCGTTAGCATGCTGGAAGGCCATTGGCCAACCCATTTTGTGTCCATCACCTACTCTCCTCACTGCTTTCGACGGTCATTCATTCCGACCATATGGCATCGTTCCTTCTTTCCCTGTGCAGTTAGGAGGTAAAACCGTGCGTGTCGAAGTAGAAGTAGTCGATGCTCCCCTCGACTATAACCTCTTGTTAGGACGGAGTTGGACTTATTCTATGCAAGCTGTGGTTGCTACAGTTTTTCGAGTCTTGTTGTTTCCACACGAGGGTCGGATAGTGACCATCGATCAACTGTCTTTCTCCAAACCTGACCCAGCTTTAGGGGCATCCACGGTCCCGATGATTGATAATCCTCAACCAGGTGTCGTTAACATAGGAGTGGGTTTGTGCCCATCCTTGATGGGTACCTTCAATTTCCAACCTCCTCACGACGATATCAAATTTATATCTAATCACCATAAGGTTGAGATTTTTCAAGTTTCGTCGTTCCGCACGACTTACTTTGAGGATCCTTGGATTCTTCCTTTCCCATCAGCCACGATGGATGAGACAGGGCACTCAGGCATGTCCATGCCCTTTTCTGTCGCTGAGGTAGCATACTCTTTAGTCCAGCAATCTTCAGCTAACCCTGATCTGACTCCTGCACAAGAGTTAGATCCATTTCTAGAGCCTATTTGGGCTCAGGGTTCTCTCGCTAACGTTGATTCGTTAGACTTAGTCTTGCCTTCTGACGAAGCAGTAATTGAAGCAATGACTAGTTTGGGCAAACCTTGGGAATATCTTCATCACAGATCATATTTTCTCCCAGAGTTAAGCTGAATCGAAGTAGGATAATTCACCGTTACCATGACGGGAGATCAGCCATGTCCTATTAATCTCTTAGCTACGCAGGAAACCTATGCTAAGGGAAATATGGAGACTATCATTGAAACTATACCCATCAACATCTCCTGAAACCCTGGCATCTTGGAGAATGTCTTCATCGAAGCAGATTTCTCCCCCAAAGAGATTCAAATTTACACGGATCTTTTCAAAGAATTCCGCGACGTTTTTTCCTGGTCTTATGAGGAAATGCCAGGTATCGATCTGAAAATAGTTGAACATGAAATCACAACGTATCCTGATGCCAAGCCTATTCGACAAAAAATTCATCCAGTCAATCCCAAGAAAGCAGCAACCATCAAGATTGAGGTTGAGAAATTGCTAAAGGCAGGTTTTATTTATCCTATCCATTTAACTCAATGGGTGTCAAATCCTGTGCCGGTCAATAAAAAACAAGGCACGATTCGTGTATGTACCGATTTCCATAATTTGAACAAGGCATGTCCCAAAGATAATTTTCCAACACCATTCATTGACCAGATCATTGATGAATGTGCCGGTTGTGAAGCCTTTTCTTTCATGGACGGTTTTTCGGGATATAATCAAATCCAAATCAAACTTGAAGACCAACATAAAATGGCATTCATTTGTCTGTGGGGTACATTCGCATATCGTAAGATGCCTTTTGGCCTTAAAAATGCTGGAGCCACATTCCAGCGGAACATGTCTTTTACTTTTCATGACCTCAAGCATATAGTCGAGGCCTATCTAGATGATTTAGCATCATGCTCTCGCAAGAGAACGGATCATCCCACACACCTTCGACTAATCTTTGAACGATGTCGCTACTTAAGGATTCACTTGAATCCAAACAAGTGCAGCTTCTGCGTAACGTCAGTATGTTTGTTAGGTTTCATCGTATTATCAACAGGGATCATGGTTGATCCTCTTAAGGTGGAGGCAATAATCCAATTTCCCCCCCCACGCACAATCCTAAAACTTCAGAGTCTACAAGGCAAGGCAAACTTCTTACGACGCTTCATCTCCAACTATGCCGAAATCACCAAGGGCTTTATGCATTTACTAAAGAAAGATGTCCCTTTTTTCTGGGACGAAGCCGCTCAATGCTCTTTCGACACATTAAAACACGCCCTCACAACCGCACCTCTGCTACGGCCACCTAACTATAACAAAGATTTCTTATTATATCTGGCTGTCGCAGAGTCAACCATTGGCATGGTTTTAGTTCAGGAAGATGATTTGTTCTCAAAATACGTGATCTATTACCTGATTCGAGGCCTTGTAGGACCGAAACTCAATTATTCTCACATCAAAAAACTTGTGTTGGCAGCAGTTCATGCTGTTCAACGGTTCCGTCACTATGTTTTGTTTCACAAGACCACCGTCATTGTTGTCATGAATCCATTCCAGTACATGTTGACACGACGATTTATAGGCGGAAAAATCAGTAGATGGATAGTCATCCTCCAAGAATTTGACTTAGACTTTGTTTCAGCAAAGTCCAAGAAGTCATTGGTCTTCGCAAAGCTTATTTCGGAGCTTCTGGTTGAGTTAGGTAACATTGTGCCTGAGGAATCGCCTATCCGGGGATATATGTTTTTGATTTCATATTCAGACCGCTGGTACGGAGATATACTTATCTATCTCCAGACTTTGAAATGCCCCACCTCTGCTTCTCGTGATGAGCATCGGCGGATACGCCATCAAGCTAAAAATTATCTCATACTCGATGATACGTTGTATCAGAGAGGTGTAGACTGCATCTTACATCGATGTCTCACTCATGAGGAGACCATCATCATGCTCAACGATTTCCATATTGGAGCTTGTGGCGGTCATTTATCTGGGTTGGCAACAGCCCAAAAGATTCTACGAGAAGGTTATTTCTGGCCGACACTTATCAAAGATTGTATTGAATCGATCAAGAAGTGCCATCCGTGCCAAATCTTCTCTCGGAAGATGAGGGCACATCCCACTCCTATGTTTCCTGTCATCACAGTTGATCCCTTCACTAAGTGGGGGATTGATTACACTACATGAAACCCCCTGTCAACAAGGGGGCACCACTATATCATCGTAGTTGTCGACTACTTCACTAAGTGGGTCGAAGCTATGCCAACGTTTAAAGATGATGGAGAGACTGCAGCTCTCTTCTTATTCAACCAGATCATAGCAAGGTTCGGCGTCCCGAGAGAGATTTTCACTAATCATGGCAGTCACTTTTAGAACCAAATGATGACCGAATTAACATTAAAGCTTGGGTTACGGCAGGAGCATTCATCACCTTACTACCCCCAAGCCAATGGGCAGGTGGAAGCTGTAAACAAAACTCTTAAGACTATTCTACAACGAACTATTAACTCAGCCAAGTCAAATTTGCATTTGATGTTATACTCGGCATTATGGGCTTACCGAACATCTGTTAAGACTGCAACCGGTTTCTCACCTTTTCAACTCGTTTACGGGCTGGAGGCAGTCTTGCCCATTGAATGTCAGATCCCATATCTAAAATTGGCAGTTCAATTATTGCCAGACACTTCTCTGCTTGAAGAATGGTTAGTACACCTTGAGCAACTCGATGAGCAACGTCGCGATGCGGCCCTAGCCAATGAGGCTCACAAACATAAGGTCAAGTGTCAATATGATAGGTCTGTTTGTCCTCGGATTTTCTCTGAGGGCAACCTTGTCCTGGTCTATGACCAAGACAATGACCCCCTGGGGGCAGGAAAGTTTAAACCCATGTGGTTCGTACCCTTCATCATAAAAGAGGTATTAAAAAAGGGCGCTTATCATTTGGTTGATTTTGAAGGGAATGCTTTGGCGGAGCCTAGAAATGGGCTCTACCTCAAGAAGTATTACTCATAGACAGGTCACTGTGGGTCACTTTCTGTAACATATGTATAGTCTTTGTACTATTACTTTTTAAGTTTCTTTTAAGTGTTATGGACGTGTCATTGATGTTATCTTTCATCAATATGGCAGATGTCAAGTGATTCTGAGGTGTTTGTTGGGTATGCAGACGGTGCTAGTCGGCACACGCAGAGGCTTGCCTCCGCAGCTTGGGTAATCTTTTCACCTCATGGCCAGTTGTTATCTTCCGTAGGTATATGCTTAGGTGACACCACAAATAATGTCGTCGAGTATAGTGCAGTTATTGAGTTGCTTCGTGACGCCTTGTCATTGGGTATCTCTCATCTCTGGGTCTATCTCAACGCTCAACTGGTTTTGTCGTAGCTAAACAGAGCATACCGGGTTCAAGATCCAACTTTACACCGATGATTCCTTAGGGTACGTCTCTTAAAACGAAACTTTGATTATATTACATATTTTCATGTTCCTAGGAGATTAAACCAAATTACAGATATTCTAGCTAATCAAATTTTAAATTGGCATCTTGCACACATATGAAAGAACATTGACATAAACATGTAAATACATTTTTTCACACAGAATCCATAAGACACAAAAGATAAAAACCATATATAACATCATAAAATAACTAGAGTACATAGATGGACGCAAGTGCCTCAAAAATGGGAATAGTAACGAGTCACCGGGCTTATGCCCTCAAAAAATATATACAAGTAGGTGCTTGTGGCACATAAAAATTCTAAGTAGGTTCAGGGCCTATGAGCCCTGTTATAATCATCCACAGCACGGGCTAAACGCCTAAACAATCGGACCCATGTCCGAGGTGCCCCCACTACATGAGGCTGCATGGATGGCGGCAGGTCCTCTATCTCTGCCATCGAGACTATGTGAGTGAGCACAGTGAAGTTCCGCTCAACTTGTCTAAGGACCCTCTTGGCCTCTCTAGCTGGGAGGTTCCCTGCTACTGCTGCTCCCCCAGCCGCGGCTTCTAGCCGTGGACAATGCTTGTTCCGTGCATAATCGGCAGATCGCACGGGTCCCACATCTGCATGCAACAAACGTTTATCCGTCAAATACTCTGGCATACAAAAAAATGATATATATAACAAAAATGACATAAAAATTACATATGCAAACAAAAAATCTACAAAGGTGGAGACTTACCCATCTCCCCTCGCTCCTCACCAGGAGGCACAGGTATCTCAGGATCTCTAGAAAAATCTATCCCTACATATGGGTAGTCCTCAATCACAGGGATCTGTCGTGACAGCCACGTAAAGAAATCATCGTTGAAGGACTCAACGGTCCTTCCACCACCCTGTTGCGGCAGTAATACTGCCCATATACACACTGCAGGGAATGAGGCCCGATTTCCTCGTACTACAACCCAAGGACTAAAACTCGAAACTCTCTCAAAAAAGAAAGAACACAAGATGGTCCTGAACCCGAAGTTCCTCTGTGTCCGCTGTCGGCAATCTGTTAATTGCCTCTTCATGCACTCGAGCAGTGTGGTACTCCAGTCAAAAATCTGTGCATTCAAGCACTGGATGGCACAGTTCATCTGTGCGCGAGACGCCTGATGCAAGGCTGCTGAGTCGGTAATCCGCCCAATCAGTAACAATATAGTCTGCAGCACTAAGCTAGTAATCTTACTAATAGGTACCTGGGAGCCCACACGGTCAGTCCCAGCCTCACAATGCTCGGCTATCAGTTCCGAGATCTTGCTCGGTCCCGCAGGAAACATCTGAAAGTTGACTGGTTCCCCTCTCCTTGAGAGGCCAGTCAGAAAGTAGATATCCTCGGTGGTGGGCACCAGTGATTGCCCCTCTAGCATCAAAGCCTCTGCATCAGGGTGCCAGTATTCAATCAAGGCATTCAGTAGCCTTGGTTGTGTGCGCATAAATGGACATAGAAAGAATTTTAGTAAACCGCATTGCATTAACACGGCCACGACATTTGGATCTGCTGCAACCAACTCACTGATTTCCTCATGCTCCCTTTCCCTCCACTGGACATACATCCTTCCAACACAACAAGGTGAAGGAGGGTCAGTACTTGCTTTTGGTTTTCTTTTCACTACAAAAGGGGGGGTACACGTGTGTTGTAGAGGCCACAGTCGTGTGTACACCCGGGCAGACTTTACTCTGCCCGAATGTACACGCGGTCTGTCCAGAGACAGCCTGTGTGTACCTAGGGTCGACCTTTTTAAGGTCAACGCCTACCTAAAAAACAAACTAAAAACTGAAATTGAAGTATTGAATAGCTAGATAAGGGAGTTTGTACTTACTTGGTCCAAGCAGAAGTTCGTTTCGTCCACTGTAGCTCCCAGAATCACTGTTTTTGGCAAAGGGGGTATTTTGGCTCCAGAGTCAATTTCCACATCAGCAATGGTGATAATGAGCTGCCAACTTCTATTTATAGACTTTTTGGCCTCTTTTTGTCACTTTTTTTGCCTCCCTTATCAGTTTCTTTATACCAAACACCATTTAGAGTGATTCAAGAGTTATATGGGAGGGATTTGATCGAGTATTGGAACATTTTTTTTGAGTTTTGAGAAAATATTGATGGCCCATAAAAAAATTCAAAAATCAACTTGAGCATATAGGTTAGGTTACCACCCTGGCTTTTGCGCCTCGTTGTCTTTTTTCTCTGCTATAGGATCGATCCCATCAGGTTGTGACACGGAACCCTCATATTTTCTTTAGAAGTGTCACAACTTGGCGGTAGAGCTTACCAAAACATGGATGCCCTAGGTAGGTCCTGGTTGCATTATGGTGTCCATGCCGTTTCTAAAAACACTATAGGCTCGGGAGTCCGTATAGTCTTTCCTGAATATGAGTTTGAGCCTCATTTGCATGATTCTTTTTCTTTCTTTGTCTCACCCTCAGGACTCCCAAAAATAACGGGTCTCCTTTTAAGCCCTTTTCAGACCCTCTAAAAATGAAAAGATTTTTTAGCGATCTTGTGGCTTTTCACGCTCGTTAAACTGAAATTTGAATTCATGTCTGTCCGGCGGTAGTTTACCCATTTTTCAGTCCGGACGATCAACTATACGAACAAAGGTATACTCTATCGAATTCTCATTCTTTAGAAGAGTACTCTCAGGTATAATTTTATGCCTTTTTTGGGCCTGAGGGACTAAATTTACGAAAAAGAAACCCCCACGGAGTCCATAGTTAAGCTATTTTCAGACTCCCTAAAATTGAAAAGATCGTCGAGTGACCTTATTCTTTCACACTCGTTAAATTGGTCCAGAAGAATATTCCTGACGGAGTCCATAGTTAAGCTTTTTTCAGACTCCTTAAAAGTGAAAAAATGGTCAAGTAATCTTGTCCTTGTCACACTCGTTAAAATGGTTTTGAACTGACGTCTAATTGGTTCTAGTTTACCCATTTTTCGAACCGACTAGACTATCTTCGAAAAAGGTACCCCAACGGAGTCTCCTTTTATGCTTTTTCAGACTCTCTAAATATGAAAAACCACCGAGCTTACCTTCTCTGGGCTCATTAAACTTACATCGAAGGACGTTACCATTGTGTGTTCTATCAACCGCATTTGCATACCTTATCCACCAGCCTTGTGACAGTTTGCTTCTGCGTCTTAACACCTTTGGTCGTCGGAGGATTTTTCTCGAGTATCATTTCACCAAAACATCAGTCTTGTCCTTGTGCCTTGAGCTTGTATGTTTGCAGTACTCATTCCTCCATTGTAACGTAATATTCCTTTATTCTTTTTCCAAAATTATCGAAAAGAACAAAAAAATCAAATATACCCCAAAAAC
Organism: Picea sitchensis; assembly: GCA_010110895.2. Lineage (NCBI taxonomy): Eukaryota > Viridiplantae > Streptophyta > Pinopsida > Pinales > Pinaceae > Picea > Picea sitchensis. The sequence goes on along the minus strand of SNQJ01S0074617.1, from coordinate 28,395 downwards.
AGGATGGGAAAAGTATTTTCTTTATTGGCAGCATAATGACTCGCCCTTGGATAAAGCACATCTGTCTATTTGTTCATCAGACTATGGGATGTAGTACGACCTTAGGAAAATTTTCTCACTATATAGAGTTGTGTCCTCCACCGTTTGGTTATTCTTCCAAACATATGGAGAGTTTGCGTTGCCTCCTGCTTCGTAGACTTATGATTAATATATATGTTGCCTGAGTCTCATCACTTGTCATGCTATTGTCCAAGGGAATTTTGTCACTAATCCTGAGTTAGCCCCTCTACAATATGTCTCTTGTCCGCATACCCGGCCATCCTAAACACCCAATCAAGTTCTTGTTCGAAATCATTGAAGCCTTCAGTTTGATCATCAAGATTATCAATTTTGTCCATGACCGACGAGCCGTCGAAGACCTCTGGGTAGTGCATTCGTACACTCATATTACCCTCCTACTCGAGTTTTGAAGATTTTGAAGTTGTTGCTCGAGCTCTGAATCCCTCATCTCCAGCCATTAGGCCTTATCAGCTTCTACGAAAATGGATACTTTGCATGTGTATCTTTTTGATTTCGAGATGTAGATCCGCTGTGTATTGTTCGCAGCTACACTTTATATAGTTATATGACATGGATATACAGTGTATTCAATTGGTAGCCATGTGTTCTATTTTACCCCGAGCATGGGTATGCCCGCCTCGGTGAGACATTTGTTATTTTGCAGACGGCACCTCCCATTTCCTGATCCTTGGGCTCACTCGTTCGGTACATCAATAAAGATTGGTAATGTATTTCAGCCATCAAATGCTCTTCTGACCTCACACATTAGGGGTCATATGTTATAACCCTAAATTGCACCACACATGCTTACCTGGCATCAGGCCAACTCATATCCCTTCTTTGCCAAAAACTACTGAACAAATCTTCTAAAAACTCCATTTTTAAAATTCCACGCTAGCTGGCCCACTACAGCCCACGTGGATCTATAGTGTTCACGCTAGCAGGCCCACTACAGCTCGTGTGGACCTTCAGAATCACAAAAAAAGGAAAGTTGTCGACGGGACAAAAAGCTATGCGTGAGTTAACTGAAACTCCCGACCATGCATGGCCGAGGGTTCGTCCAAAAACCTAGCTCCTTCTAGCCTATAAAAGAAGGGGTAGGGGTACCATTTGGAAGAGGAAAAAATATAGCGAAGAAAATCTGCCCATTTACGTATTCCATTGTCCCAACCCTTTAGCCTTTCCTCACACCAAAGGAGATTTAACGCAAAGCAGTTGAAGGACAGAAGAAGAGGATCCCGGGATTAGGTTCAAGGAGCGGTGGCCGATCTCAGCTTTTGTAAGTTGATTCACTTTATGTAATAAAAAGAATGCTTTTCCCATCCCAATTCATGAGTTGTCTATGATTCGATTGGTTTATGTTTGATTTCTAACCCTTGAGTATAGAAGTAGCATGCATGCATAGTTGTTGTGTGTCTTGAGTGCAGGTCATCTTTGGAAGGAGCAGCGCAAACAAGTAATCAATCACAACGGAGGATCTACATCGAACGTTGGTAATAAGGTAGGTGGTCCTTTTCCATGCATTTACTGAGAAAAAGGGGTTTAAATCTTGGGATGTAGGTAGAAAAGTAGTTTCTATTCGGTCAAATCTGCATTCAAAGCCAGACCCTAATTTGCTAGTCCATAGGGTGTTTTTCCCAACAACAATGAACCCCCTCATGATAATATTGAAAGAACATATGCATTATCACAACAAAAAAGGAAGAGGATCTCAACTAAGAAAGATTCACAAATTATGGAAGCCCGTGAAATGCAGCTAATATGGAAATTGACAGTGCCACTATACCCAATTGGGTATCCCTACAAATTGTTGAAGGTCATAGGTAGCAGAGGAGTTGC
>SNQJ01S0074617.1:13190-26486 GCA_010110895.2 Picea sitchensis | reverse complement strand
CTTTATTCTTTTTCCAAAATTATCGAAAAGAACAAAAAAATCAAATATACCCCAAAAAGAGGATGGGAAAAGTATTTTCTTTATTGGCAGCATAATGAGTCGCCCTTGGATAAAGCAAATCTGTCTATTTGTTCATCAGACTATGGGATGTAGTACGACCTTAGGAAACTTTTCTCACTATATAGAGTTGTGTCCTCCACCGTTTGGTTATTCTTCCAAACATATGGAGAGTTTGCGTTGCCTCCTGCTTCGTAGACTTATGATTAATATATATGTTGCCTGAGTCTCATCACTTGTCATGCTATTGTCCAAGGGAAGTTTGTCACTAAGCCTGAGTTAGCCCCTCTACAATATGTCTCTTGTCCGCATACCCGGCCATCCTAAACACCCAATCAAGTCCTTGTTCGAAATCATTGAAGCCTTCAGTCTGATCATCAAGATTATCAATTTTGTCCATGACCGACGAGCCGTCGAAGACCTCTAGGTAGTGCAGTCGTACACTCATATTACCCTCCTACTCGAGTTTTGAAGATTTTGAAGTTGTTGCTCGAGCTCTGAAGCCCTCATCTCCATCCATTAGGCCTTATCAGCTTCTACGAGATGGATACTTTGCATGTGTATCTTTTTTATTTCGAGATGTAGATCCGATGTGTATTGTTCGCAACTACACTTTATATAGTTATATGACATGGATCTACAGTGTATTCAATTGGTAGCCATGTGTTCTATTTTATCCCGAGCATGGGTATGCCCGCCTCGGTGAGACATTTGTTATTTTGCAGACGGCACCTCCCAGTTCTTGATCCTTGGGCTCACTCGTTCGGTACATCAATAAAGATTGGTAATGTATTTCAGCCATCAAATGCTCTTCTGACCTCACACATTAGGGGGCATCTGTTATAACCCTAAATTTCACCACACATGCTTACTTGGCATCAGGCCAACTCATATCCCTTCTTTGCCAAAAGCTACTGAACAAATCTTCTAAAAACTCCATTTTTAAAATTCCACGCTAGCTGGCCCACTACAGCCCACGTGGATCTATAGTGTCCACGCTAGCAGGCCCACTATAGCTCGTGTGGACCTTCAGAATCACAAAAAAAGGAAAGTTGTCGACGGGACAAAAAGCTATGGGTGAGTTAACTGAAACTCTCGACCATGCATGGCCGAGTGTTCGTCCAAAAACCTAGCTCCTTCTAGCCTATAAAACAAGGGGTAGGGGTACCATTTGGAAGAGGAAAAAATATAGCGAAGAAAATATGCCCATTTACGTATTCCATTGTCCCAACCCTTTAGCCTTTCCTCACACCAAAGGAGATTTAACGCAAAGCAGTTGAAGGACAAAAGAAGAGGAGCCCAGGATTAGGTTCAAGGAGCGGTGGCCGATCTCAGCTTTTGTAAGTTGATTCACTTTACGTAATAAAAAGAATGCTTTTCCCGTCCCAATTCATGAGTTGTCTATGATTCGATTGGTTTATGTTTGATTTCTAACCCTTGAGTATAGAAGTAGCATGCATGCATAGTTGTTGTGTGTCTTGAGTGCAGGTCATCTTTGGAAGGAGCAGCGCAAACAAGTAATCAAGCACAACGGAGGATCTACATCGAACGTCGGTAATAAGGTAGGTGGTCCTTTTCCATGCATTTACTGAGAAAAAGGGGTTTAAATCTTGGGATGTAGGTAGAAAAGTAGTTTCTATTCGGTCAAATCTGCATTCAAAGCCAGACCCTAATTTGCTAGTCCGTAGGGTGTTTTTCCCAACAACAATGAACCCCCTCATGATAATATTGAAAGAACATGTGCATTATCACAACAACAAAAGGAAGAGGATCTCAACTAAGAAAGATTCACAAATTATGGAAGCCCGTGAAATGCAGCTAATATGGAAATTGACAGTGCCACTATACCCAATTGGGTATCCCTACAAATTGTTGAAGGTCATAGGTAGCAGAGGAGTTGCCCCGAGAGGGACCAAATTTTTTTTAAGAAGAGTCTTTGACACTACATAATTCCTAGTACAATAAGAAAGAAATAAAATTGCAGATAGAAAACGTCCACGTTAAGAACAAGAAAGTGACTCAAAAATGGAATTTAGAAGTGGAAGTTTCAAGAGTTGGACCCTTGGGACTCCTTAAATTTCCTATCACCACTGGAGATGCTCTTTCTCACTCCATTTTAGAGCAAGAGCTAGAAAATATTAGATTAAAAAGAAGAATAAGCAAAGTTGAGGACGCATTAAGTCCTAAACGTTTATTTGTAGAGCCATTAGCTATTATTGCTCCAGACCAAATTCCTCAAAGTACACCAAGGACATTGACATGAGTCAAGAATGATACTAATTTTCTAAGTTAAGTAAGACTATATTCCACATAAAACATCAATAAGTGACTAATTATTATTTCAAAATCCTAGGAAGTCGGTACAGATTTGAGAAACTTGTCACATCGGATCACCGCCTTTATGGAATATTTGCAAAAGGATTTGGAACATTATGAACTTTTTTATAAAAATTCTTTAAGTACTTTTATTGCACGAGTGTCGAGGTTAATTGATTTTTATAGAAATCAACAACAATTACCTTCAAGTTGCAAAATAAAACAAGTAAAAGTATGTTGGTTAGCAAGGGTATAAATTCCTTGAGATAAAATAAGTAATGCATTTCTTAAAGAACTTGAAATTGTTAAGGATATTGAGGGCCCACAACTAGTAGGAGAGTCCATGCATATACCTAAGGAGAAATTGGAGATGGAATTGAGCGTAATTAAATCTTCATGGGTCGTTGAGTTTGAAAATATCACTGATTTTCTAGAGGAAGAAATTAAGTGTGGTTAGCTACGTTTGTATATGATAATGAAGACCACCTGACTTCAATTGAACAGTTATGCTCAGAATTTAAAGAAATGGAAGAAGAAATATTATCTATCTGGGTTAAGCAAGACATCACAATTCCACCAATGAAGGACTATATTGAAGAGTAGCTCAAAGTATCGTTAACATGAATAGTTAACCCAGAATAACTACCAAGAAGTGGGTATACCAAAAAGGTTTGAAACCCCCATGTGTGTGTGTGTGTGTGTGTGTGTGTGTGTGTGTGTGTGTGTGTGTGTGTGTGTGTGAAGACCTCGACACCACAAAAGGAGAGAGAGACATTCATCCATCTGAAATTCCTCTGCTATTTTTGTGAGTGCATTTCTTTTGAACCATTTCCCTTATTTCTTCCCAGTCTTTGATCATCCAACTTTATTAGTGTATTGTTCATTTGTAAAATCGATCCCTGATTGCATTTCTCCTCTTCTTCCAGGTTAATGCTGCTATTTTTATTTGTTCCACGAGAGCTCCATCCTAGTCCATTTGGACGAATGCATTTCTTTTAATCGTTTAAATATTAGGGAGATTGTGTCTTGCAATACGAAAACACTTTATTCGAACTTGAACATCAATTTGTAATATTTTTTACTCTCGTAGTGAGTTATTTCAGGACTTCATAAAATTTGTAGTTTCAAAAAATTATTATATAAGCATGAGATCTCATGTATGTTCTCCTATGCATGTTGTGATCTTAAATGAATGAAATCATTTAAATGTCTCTGATGTATGGGCCATAAGTCTTATTTTCTTCCTATGAGTCTTGCTTTTAATATTTTTCCCTCACTACTAAAACCAATGGATGTAGCTATTCTACTTATTGAAATTAAGGCTTTTAATTTTTCTACTATAATTTATTAGCTATCTGTCTAGTTATTTTTTTCCCACCTGATCCATTCATAGGTGTAGATGTTATGAATGTTTGAATCTACTGTTTGAATAAGTATATTCAAAATCTGAGTGAGATAGAGAAGTACCACCTCTATAAAAACATAGAGGGGATTTTAATCACTTCTTTAAGAATACCCTAGGAAGTTGACTCTTGCCCCTAATAGAAAAAGATATCAACAACATTGCAATGAGTAGATCTTTAAAATTGAACCAAAAGTGGAAGGTAATTATCAATATTTAGCACCAACATCAAAAGAAAAAACATACTCTATCTCAAAAGATAAAATTTCCAGAATAAAGATYACCATGAAACATGTTTTATGCATGAATTTTTTTCCAAAATTAGTGTTGGTAACTTGTCCATTAGACCATTCAAAAGTGCATTTTATTTATGACTGAAACAATGGAAAAATGGAATTCCAATAATAATAATAATAATAATAATCTATTTTTAAGATCATGGCCAAGCCAGACACCAAATAGGTGTATGAGACCCCCTTGTTTGTGGGACAAGGGACCCCCTCCGCCCAACGATTTGACTAGTAAATTCTATGGAGGTATACATATCCTACCCCCTTATGGATTTGAACTTGTGACCTCTTAGGAAGAAACACATGTTCTTAACCATCAAGCCCACTCAACATCACTAAGAAAATCTAAGAGATATTAAGTGTTTGCTTGGAACAAGTCATAAATTCAATGCTTAGATTGAGATTATATTAAGCCCACAACAATTCATCCTTTAGGCATGGAAAACTTTAGATTTTTTCGTTGTCATTAAGTCCTTTTAATGGCAGTAACATGAGATCCAAAATAAGAAATTCCACCAAAGCAATAAAGGAAGTAACTCATCGTTTCCACCATAGAAATTCAAAATATTGTTAGGGGTGATCTTAGAACCGGCTTGAAGGTGAGTCATACAACCATTTATGCATAAACATAATATATTTGGGTGTATTAAGGTGATTTCATGTGCGGGTCCATGAAACAAATTGATTGAAACCTTTTAATGAACACCAACTACTCCATTCGCTCAAGTGCAAGTCATGAAATTGTGGAATATATAGTGTAGAAGTGAGTGTTCCAGTAATATTAGGCAAGATTCATCATGGGAAATTTAAACTTTAACATGTGATTATAGCCCAAACTATATGTGTGACAATGCACAACAAATTTAATGAGACATCAGAGTAAAAAAACCTTCAAACATCCCAACATTATCAGCTAAAGCCTTTGGCATTTTGTCAAAGATATTGTCGCCAAAGCCTTTAAATTGGCCATGGCTAGTTCAAAACAAATGAATTTGTGTTGTGTTTTTTTGGTTGTTTTTATTATATGTTATTTTCATTTGTTTTTCATTTTTTGGTTGGTTTTTTATCTGTTTTTTTTTTATGTATTAATATAAATACATTATTTTTTAATGCTAATTATAACATATAATATATACAATTTATAAATTACATAACCTATTACTAATTTATATATATTATTAACTTATTGACATGGGACATTAAGAGAGTGAGTGAGTGTGTGTAGGCACACTTTCTTAATGTCCCATGTCAAATGTTGTCGTCATGAAGATGGGTTGGGTAATGATGACATATAACATTAATTTGTTGTTGTTCATGAATTATAAGATGTTGCAAGTTATATGACGTTGATTGAAGACAAACTATTGTGCAATACACTCCACCACCTAATCCAATAATAGTAAGCAATAGTCATATTGTACCAATTATTGTATAATGCACTCAACCACCTAATCCAATAATATTTATTTGTTGTTATGTTGTTGCTCATGCCATGGATAGAAATGAATAGATTAAAGTATATATAGAGAGTGTAGTTGACTATTCATGTAGTTGTTATGTGGTTATGTCAAGTCATCTGCAGAAATACTACTAATTCAGATTCATGTAGTTGTTATCTAGTCGTTTTTTTGTCCTTGGACTAAATTGGTCGTTTAAGTTAGTCATTTTTAGTTGTGTCACTTAAAATTTCTCAAATTTGGTAGTATAAAATTGTCGTGACTAATGTTTTTGTTCATGTAGTCACTAATTACCCATTTTGTACTAGTGTCTTACCTCAATTCCTTTCAACATTTATGCATCATAAGCCACCAAATTCATGCATGCATAGTTGCTATTAATTTATTGATGCTACATGATCAACTGATATCTTGTAGAGGATCACAAGATCCCTTCACCAACCTCTTATTCAACAAATTACCATTCCAATTTTGTCTTCATATGGATGGTTGTCATATGCAGCAACATCATCAACACTTTCAACCATGATATAAACTCATATCCCTAGGTACATAATTCATCATTGGCCACATTCAACCATCATAACATCATCATTTCATATATAACATTAGACTACTCTTAGTCTATATCATGTTATATGTATACTCAAACATTTCCATATGCACTAATACATATCTATATGCACCGAGCATTCACTCTCAGCATGCCAACTAGTGCATATGCATTCTAGCTATCATACATGCACTTTGCATCACTTCTCAGTATGCTCTCCAATACATATTTATTCTAGCTCCTTGTGCTATATGTGGCTTTCCTTAAATTCTTATGGATTCTTGCAAGCCTATGACATGCTCTCACTCCACTTATTTGTGCACTCGTGCTTCCTTATATGAATACCTTCTCACCAAGTCGAATTTGGCCATTTTGCAATTCCAATCAATATATCCTATTGGTAAACCCCATTAGCAGCTACCATTACTTATGTAATCTTGTTCCAACTTTATCTTACATGAACCTTCCAGCACAGTGTAATGCTACACTTTAGGTCATTCTAACTTCATATAGGCTACTTTGGAGGAGTCAACTCTATTTCACCCAACTATAACTTAAATTGGTCCATCCAACATTTCATGGTATCACAATTGATGCTCTTCCATTTTCAGATAGTTTCATTTCATATTCCATCTCTTTTGCAAACAATGCCAAGCATAAGTACATTTTCCATTCTTATGCCTTCTTGGTATTTCCATTCTGGAAATCACTAAACTTCATGTGTTCTTCTTGATTTTCCATCCATTTGTACATTTGAAATGCACTCAACATCTTTGGAATGCATTTCGAATTTCCTACTTTCATTCCTTATCAATTATGCTCAATTAGTGTTGGATTCATCCCCTTAATGCTACAATGTCCTCCAATCAGTTTAACCATTCACATTATGGCATCCTCTACCATTGTTTCCAATTACCCTTAGCCTTTGTTCAATTATGGAATCCACTTCAATTTAAGGGATAACTCCCTTTGAAGTTTGATTGTATTCTTCCAGAACCAATTTGCACACACTGAACTACTTTATTTCTCCCTTGGCACCCTAAAGGGTGAATGACCCTTAAGTCTTCTCTCTACCTAATGCTTTACACTTGTGCCCTACTTCAGTTATACACTTTGATAGTAGAAGTGGATTTATTTCTCTAAACACTTCAATCACAATTGTCGATTCATATCTAGAAACTCTTCTAAGTCTTCATATAATAGTCCCTATAGATGATTTTCCCATGCCTATGACTCACATATTACCTCAATAGGTCCCTATTCCTTTTGCAACATTCTTTGTAGCCATCATTACATCTCTACCTTCAAGATTAAGGAGACCTACTTTTCCTTACTATGCATATTAATGTCTTTCTTCACATGTTGGTTTGCTCCATTCTTGTACTTGTCATGGTTGCTTGGATGTACATATTAACCAATTGCATTGGTCATGACCTTTACAACTCATTTTTTTGTGTAGGCAATTCCATACCTTGTCCAAATAATTCTAAACCTGGTCTATAATGGAAATATCTCTAGCTTTGCTAGAATTATGCATTCTAGTAAGGCTATTAGAAACCATCCCAATTCCAAATCTATAGTACATTTTAACTTTTGGAAAATCATGCACATCGTAAAATTTTCTTCCATTAATATTGGGGGTCCTTCATTATCTCAATTTTTGAAGAATCGTACAACACTTCTCCTCATTTTGACTTTTCTTTAATATTCTCCTCAGAACTAGATTTGCAATGACTATACTCATGCCTCATTTTCGTTGAAAGTTATGGCTCTTTGAAATCATCAATTTTTCCCCTTTTCTACACTTGTCTCACCAATACAATTAATCTTGGAGGCTAACTTCTACCACCTATAGAAGAAAATATGTTAAGAACCAGGGAAAATTTTGTATCGGTCGTAAATAGTATTCTTGATGGTGAGTACACAGTAACATTCATATTCATGATCTAATGCTCCAGTTTCTTTCTATGAAAATATGGAATTGCCAACTTTGTCCTTTTTGCATTTTTTTCCAGACAAATTTTAGCTGAAACTACTATCTTCCAAATGAAGAAAAACTAGAAATTATTCAACACAAAAAAGTTGTTTGTCTTGTTGAGGACATGAATGTCAAGTACATAATTTTCCCCAGATCATCGATTGCATATCCCTAGATTTATGATTTGTGGTCCCTTTTCCTTCTCTGAAAAATCCCCAAAAAGTGTACAAGAATAATGGATTTTGGCTTGTTTCTACATCTTCACTCCAAACCCTTTCGAATTTGGCCAAAATATCCACTGGGTTTCATTATGTCTACTCCCATGACTCAATGTAAAAATTTCATTAGCAACAGGAACTCTATTAAGGAGTGCCACCTTATTCTTTAAAAAACATTAATCTATAGTTTTTGGAAATCTGGTGCAGCCCTGACTAAACTTTTGCAGTCCTCCTCATTACAGACCTACCCCTAAAATTTCAATCAGTTTCAAGTTTTTTACTTCTATTATGGCCAAAACAAGATTTTGTCTCAAGAATTTTTTTAATATGACAACATCTTCCTAATTTGCAAACCTATCTAACGTGGCATGGCACATGGCTACTAATATGGCTAAAATTTTCTTTGCAACAGTGATTAGAAATTTTCTTTCCATTGGCCACTGAAATTTTTCTTATGATCGACAATTGAAATTTTATTTCCATCAGCGACCGGACATTTTCTTTTCATCGGCAACCAAACTTTTTTTCAATCGACAACCAAATTTTCTATTCGTTGGTGACCAAAAATCTTATTCTCATCGGTGACCAAAAATGTTCTATCCATTGGCCACTGATTTTTTTTTCATTGACGACTAAAAAAATTATTTTCATTGGTGACCGAAAAATTTATCTTCGTCAATGACCAAAAATTTTCTCTTCGCTGGCGACCAACAATTTTATCTTCATCAATGAGCACAAATTTTCTTTTCATTGACAACCAACAAGTTTCTCTTTGTTAGCAACCAAAAAAATTATGTTTTCCAACAACCACCAATTTTCTTTTCCCATCGGTGAACCAAGTAATTTTTCCATCAATGAACTAAATTATTTTCCCCGTCGGTGAACTAAATGATGGTTTTTTTTCTCACTTAGGAATTTTTTTTGTCCAAATTCGAGATGAATCTGGTCCATTAATCTCAGGATCAAACATGATCCAAGCCTTTGATTTCACCAAACTTTGCAGCCAGCATGAAAGCACCAAATTCAGCCTTCCATGCTAAATTTAACTCTGCAACTCACAAATTAATGCAATTAATAATCTCTTTGATGATTCTAGGCACAAATTAGACCTAAATTTGCTTATCAATTTGGGGGTTTCACTCCAATTTTACTATTCCCCCAAAATTCAACGCAAATTGAAACTCTGCTACAAAACATTTGTCAAATTTGTGTTGGTCTTTGGCCCATACAGGTCCAGCGTTGAAACCTTCACTATGTTACAAATTTGTCATGGGCCCAAACTCCATGCTAAGCCACATTACTACAATTCCAACTTTGAGACCTGAGTTGTGACATACCCAGGACCCTCTCATGTGCTCCATTGAGGATACAGGTTACTTGGAATTCCCATTAATAAACCAAATCAACATAAAATAACTATGATACCATTTTAAAATGAATGCATACAACGTGATGAATAGACTCATGCAACTAACCATGAAAACATTTACAGATGTAGACTTTTTAAGAATACACAACATTAAAAAACACATAAAACAAAGAATAAAATGTAACAGTTAAACACAACATTAAAATAGTAAATAACACAATGGCCAAAACACTTATCTTTATGAATAATTACACAATTGGTTTCAAATGTTGGATGTTCCACCCAACCATAGGAATTGTGGCATTATTTCTCGATGCAATGAGCCACCCCTGAGCTGGGGCTATGTGTCCACAATGAAGAAACAACTCCTATGGATGGCTATCATCCACACAAACAACCCAAAACCCAATAATTTCATAATGATGTGATTCCTACAACAATTCCAACTACCCATATATCTTCCCCATCAGTTTTCACAACCCAAGGGATGGGATTTCATCCATTTCACTAAAGTTACTCAAACAATCCCCATCCCCTCCAAGACTCCATCATAGTCCGGCCTAGAATATTCAAGCTGAGGGATTTAGGAAATCTGGTTGTAAATGGATTCCTCACATCAACATTTTCACATGCTTTTGGGTAATATTTCAACAAGAAATATTCACAGGAATGAGAACCCAGTTCTCAATGTAATTCCTAGCTATATCAAGTTTATTTCAACACACAACATGGCACTTCTTCTTCCCAACACCAAAAATCTATTTTTTCTCTCTTCTTCCTCCTTCAAAATTAGCTTTCCCTCTTCCACTAGAATTTCCTTTACTTTTTCTCCATGCATGTTTGACTCTCACAATCCCCAAAATGATTGTACTTAGCCCATGCTTTTATAACTAGGTGAGATGACTCTTTCACCCACCTATTACATGCATTTAGTGAAATAATTCCCATCATGGGTCTACTTAGCCCATGATTGTCACATCTAGGTGAAATGACTTTCCCACCAACCTATTACATGCATTCAATAATTGGGGTTGAATAAGTCAAAGGAGGTACGTGGTTAATGACAAATTGATTTAGGAAGGTGGCATAGGATTCTAGGCATGTGGAATCCCCTCAAACCCCCCTTTATCTCCCTCTCTTATGGAATTATATCCCCCCATGACTCTGTCCTTATTCGTCTATAGTGAGTGGTGTATTTTATTTTCAATACACAATGATTACATATTACATCACTTGGCCCTCAACTATTCATCATATATACAAATATACATTTATAATCCATGTATCAAAACTGGGGTGTTACATATTCATTCACAAGTTTGTTCCATGCAAAGATGAAAACCTCCAAAAGACCAGATTAATCATGGTATTGCAGTTTGATTTGTTAATTGGTGCACAAAACCCTTTATGTTTCAAATTTGGGATAAGCTTGGTAGCTTGAAAAGTGGTTTCAATTGAACCAAACTCCAATGATAGCACTGATTGATGCAATATCCATGATACTTTCAAAGTATAAGCTTGGAAGCTTGCAAAGTGGTTCCAATTGAACCACACTCTTGTTAAAACATTGATCCATATAAGATCCATGATAACTTGTTTCCAATAAAAGATTCAATGTTTTAACTGATAACCCATTTGAGGATTGCTTTGACTATTGTATTATAGAGACATTTCCAAAATATGTCATCCAGATGAATCTCAGTGGCCATCCACCTTCTCCACTGAATCAACATTTCTGATCCTCTGGTTTTGATAAACCATGATATTCATCCTTTTGATGGGGAATGTAATGTAATGCCATATCCATTTGTAATGTAATGTAATGCCTACAACATCAATGCACTAGGTCCCTTTAGAAATCCATAGTTAGGCTTGCTTGGGCTAGAGTAGTACTGGGATGGGTAACCTCTTCGGAAGTCCTAGTGTTTTACATGCCTACGGTATTTTGTAAATGTATACCAATTTATCCCACATGCATCATGGTAATTATTCTCCTCCTACTCTCTCATATATAATCAAGGTGAAGGAGGTCCTTTCAGCATGCAATGGAGTGTGATGTAAATCTTATTGTGATAAGATACCACAAGCATGATCTCTTTCTCTTCATAGATAAGCTACCACCATTGTAGCTAGCTTGTGTGCTTTGCATTTTATAGTTTTTTGTATTCCATGCAGTCATTAATATAATCTTAGTTTAATTGTATTGTTGTGTTTTGTTAGGGACCTAACCCCTCACATAGGTAGAACAATATATTCGGATGTAATAAAGGTCAATATTAATAATGCCTTGCAATAAGGTAGAATAAGTCGAATGTAAGAAGACCTAATAGAAGCTTTCGCTTCTAGAAGGATCTTCCTATAGATGGTTCTTTTGATAGACATATTTAGTATAAATAGGGGTCGAGGGTATGAGAACCCTATCTTGGATATTATTGTAATAGAGCTCTGCTCGACTGGAGGTTGCCCCCTCGAAGAAGCAAGTGAACATTGCTCTCAGAATCAAAGTGCTCTTTTTGGTGTTATTATGATATCATTTCAGTGTTATTGTGGTGTTGTTTTGGTTATATTATTGTTTATCTGCCATTTCTAGCATTTTATTTATGGTCTACATACTTTTTATATCTGGAATATTACAAGTGGTATCAAAGCACTTTCCTCCGCAAAAAATTGTGCGTTAATTTTTTTCACGGTAGAGACATGTTCCAACATCTTTAAGCTACAGAAATATGTCGTTACGCACATAAACCCGCAGTTGAGGGATTCATACACACAGGAAATACAAGTGGTACTTAAGCGCACATTTGTTGGCCACCGTTGTAATCCCTATTGGTACCCCTTCGAGTGGTAGCGCATCAAACAACACCTGTATATAGATCGGCCTAGATTTCCTGAAGCCCTCTTTAGATAAACCGATCGGTCGCCTGACTGCTATAGTGTCACCGAGAACAACACTCGGGAAGATACTCTCTAATACCCAGGTAGTCAGGTAGTACGGCTAAGGGCACGGTCTAGCCTCCTTAGTTGGTGCCCTGAGATATTGGGTCGAGTACTACTATTGGACTCCACACGTACATCAAAGAGCTATAGCACAGGGAAAACCCTTGTCTGTAAAACCCTTGAATACCTAACCCTTGGGGACGGAAACAAAATATAAAACAAACAAGATTTATTGGCACGCAACTGTGTTCGAGTTGCCAAATCACTACACATTTATTCCTGGTTAATCATTTGGGCATTTCATCACTGCAGTATTCTTCAGACCAGAGTATAACTCCGCATGTGTAAAAAAAAAAAACAAGTCTGGAATTTTTCGCACCTTTATTTGAGACCTATTCCATTGGATTTATCTCTTCGCCCTTATCACATTCATACCTATCATTTTTCAGCAAAACTTTTGACCCCACCCGCCCCTATTCGGTTCCCTCGTCATGATGGCCCATACCCGTAGCCAAGACTTGGAAGCTTGCTTCAATACCTTGCAATCTAATTTCACAGAGACCCAACAAGAAATGAGACAACTCAGTGCCAATATTGCCACCATCAATCAAAACATGCATTCATCCATCGTTGAATCAATCATCGAACTCAAATAAGACCTCAAACAAGACATGATTACCCATATTTAATCTATTGTTTCAGTGATCTTCACCAAGCTG